>CM033633.1:10141024-10324154 GCA_019453435.1 Rhinogobius similis | reverse complement strand
TTCTGGTGCAATTTTGCTTAAATGTAATGCTCTCAGCTGCAAGCTTACTCCCCTGAAAGTATTCCTCATAATATATTCCTGAAACATATCCTCTTTAAATGACTTAATGAATTACTTAAGAATATAATTATTTTAATATGCAAGTATATCAGTATTATCATGAGTCTTATCATGAGGTCAACCCCGCACTTTACATGCTTCTTCTCCTTTCAGTCTATTTGTGTTTGGGTTTTTAACAATAAGAATCGTTCAACAGACATAATATGGACAATTATGTTTATTTTGAAAGGCCCCAGTGAAGACTTTGGCTGCTGTTAGCGATAATTTGATGACACACAGCGCAGTACCGCCAGTCCGTTTCACTGCGACATTTTACACGTGCAGAATAAAGTCATAACTACGTGGCACATTTTGCACACGCGTTTTATAGTAAGGAAAGAAAGCCAGAAGAAAAACAGCACAGCACACCACGTTAAACCTCAGCTCATGATTCATAACGTGGACATAACATTTCTTCTGACCATTTTGCGGCGCGTGCCACCCTCTGTGACACACGTGCCTATGCTTTTTACCACCCTGAGAAAGTCCAATCAATGTCATTCGGTTGCACGCTTTTTCCATAAACAATGTCAACTATTGATACTTGTGCTTTGGCAACCCCCATAACTACTTCCTGCTACATTTGCCGCTGCTGGTATAAATATAAAATGCTATCTTGGCGGACCTTATACTGTTTGGAAAAGGTTGTGTACGGATCTCTGCTTGTGGATTTGAGAGAGAGTAATCAATGCTGGCTGAGTCTCCCTGCGTCTCCTCATCATAGAGCTCCATTGGTTAAAATGTCAGGAGCATCCGTCTCCAGGGACACAGGGCTTTTAACACAAGGGCACCTCTACTGGATTTGTATTCCACGTCCGGAGACTCAAGACTAATCGAAGACGTTAAGTAAGAAGTTTGTGATCCTATAGGCTTGGGTAACCCCTCTGACTCTGTGCATGGGAGAAAGTACTGTACTTTTAATAAACTTTAGCTAAACAATACTACATTTTCTATTATGTAAAGGTTGTTTGTGTCTCGAGCTGATTATCCAGTCTGAAGGCAGAACGGGCGCCTCACTGTGAGTTGTTAGGTGATAAAACCAGTTTGCAAAAAGAAAACATGCCGTTCTGCCGGATTTTTGTTTTTGTTGCAGCTTTTAAACAAGTGCAAGGGCATGTTACAGCTAATCACTTTAATCTCCGAGCTGGATGTCCTTCTCGTCACAACTCCCTCCAATTATTCAAGCCTGGTACCAGTAATAATAGTGTTGACCCGATGCAGCGGTAGATTGTGTTGTACATTTAAAAGCAATCAGTCTGAATTGGGGTAAACCCTTATAATGACATAAAGCAATTCTAGTTCCATTAGCTGGTCTAATCAGTGATGCTAGTGCTAATCAGCGGCGCTCAGGTCCGTCAGGTCGCGTGCTAATGAAACTAGCAGAAGATAATTGGTGTCTCACTCATTACAGACCTGACATCAGCGCTGGTGAAGGTTGGTTTAGGCGTAAACGGAATCAGAGCTGTGTTTCCTGTCTTTATGAAGGGGGTAAATGTGTAGTCAAATCAAATCAAATCAATTTATTTTTATAATGCCCAAAATCACAACAACAGTTGCCTCGATGGGCCACAGGTAGAAAGCAGTTCAGATAACTGTCCAAGAATGCCCCTGTCCTTTGACCCTCCTTCGCGGCGAGGAAAAACTACAAAAAAACCCATGGGAAAAAGTAGAAACCTCGGGGAGAACCACAGTGAAGGAGAGATCCTACTCCCACGGACGGACAGGCTGCAGATGAACTAGGACTGACATCCACTTGGACTGTGGAGCCAGAACCACTCAAGAGGGAGGAGGCTTTAAAGAGTTCCTCCAGGCGGACAAGGAGCAGTCCACCCAGTGTAGAGAGATGAGGAACAGTTCATCTAAAGTAGAAGGAGTTCGTCCAGGCAGACAAGGTATGGCTAGTCCAGCTGTCCAGGCGGGTGGCGCATAGATCGTCCAGACAGGTGGGGGTGGGGGTGGTCACTGGAGCAGCCGCCGCAGCGCCTGAAACAGTCTCCACTCCCCGGGGGAAGTGGAGAGAAAGAGAAACATGTGAACAGCAATGAACAGACTACAGTTGAAGTAATATTAAATATTGTTGATAGGTAAAGTAGGAAGAACCAGAGGATAGTGTTCAAGCTGCCATACTTCCCCCAGCAGACTTGCTCCAAGGGCAGCATAGCTAAAACTGTAGGTTTTTATTTCTGTTCCTAACTGGCCTGACCATAAGCTATTTCAAAGAGGAACGTTTTGAGCCTGGTCTTAAATGTAGAGACTGTGTCGGCCTCTTTCACATGAGCAGGGAGCTGGTTCCATAACACAGGAGCTTGGTAGCTAAATGCTCGACCTCCTACTGTGCTTTTAGAGACTCTGGGGACTAACAATAGTCCAGCATTTTGAGAACGAAGAGCTCTGTTTGGATGGTACACTACTATTGCATCTTTAAGGTAGGATGGGGCCATGTTGTTTATAGCTTTATAAGTCAGGAGGAGGATTTTAAATTTGATTCTAAACTCAACAGGAAGCCAGTGAAGAGACTCTAACACTGGTGAAATATGATCTCTTTTTCTAGTACCTGTTAATAATCTTGCTGCTGCATTTTGAACCAATTGAAAGCTTCTTATAGAGCTTTTAGGACACGCTGTAAGCAGAGCGTTACAATAGTCTAATCTGGATGTGACAAATGCATGGATGAGTTTTTCAGCATCATCTCTGGGCAGGATTTTTCTAATTTTGGCTATGTTACGCAGATGAAAGTAGGCTGTTTTACAGGCTTGATTTATATGAGCTTTGAACGAGAGATCTTGGTCAAATAGGACCCCAAGGTTTCTTACAGTAGAGCTGGGGGGCTCTACTGTAAGAAACCTACTGTAGTGTATTGTCACAGTCAATGGATGTAATAAAGTGTGCATTCTTGTGGCTTTAATTGGCTTTTAAACATGCTTTTGGTCACTCTGAGTTAGTATTTCAAGTTTTCTACAATATTTTCTTCATTTGGAAAACCCACTTAAAAAAAACAACAACCTTATTTAGCGTTGAAGCGCCCTTTGCAGTCAGAAGTGGGAAGGAACAATGAAAAAATCGTATAAATGAAGTCATTAGGCAACGTGACCACTATCCTAACAGAGCCAAACGTTTGTTGTGAACACACTTTGTCCTCAGAAATGCCCAGAAAGAGTCTGGTGATGGTTTATGGCAGGGTTATTCAACTTTATTTCACCGAGGGCTAGATTTTTAGGGTGGTTTTGTCCTCTGGCCCGGAAACCAGGTTTAAACCAGGTCTAAATCAGGATTAAACCAGGACTAAACCAGGACCGAAGCAGGACCAAACCAGGACTAAACATGGACTAAATCAGGACTAAACCCAATAACAAGAGATAAAATATTTTCTATATTTTAGAAGATGGATTGAGGGCTGGATCATATCCCTTTGAGAGCCTGATTTGGCCCCCGGGCCTTCAGTTGAATAGCTCTGGTGTATGGACCAGAAAACTGTGGAATAGACTTCTGGCTTTCTGATCTGTGGCGTAACTATGTCCAAAAATGTAGACACTGATTGATTTCTGAGCTTTCACATGAGAAAACCTTTTAAACACAACATGAAACAATGAATGAAGCAAAATACAACTTCAGACATGTTTTTGATGAAGGAACAACAATATAAATAGTTGAAAAGCTAAAAAATATACCGTATTTATATATTTGGCATAATATGGAATACAATTACATCTAAACAGAGTGGCAACGCCTCCTTTGTTATGCATAACTGAGCGATGGATAGTGTATTAATTTCTTTATTAGTGACTGTAGTGTAAAACATAACCATTAAATATGGAAGGAGTGACGTGGCTTGAAGGATCTGAATATAAATTGAATTCTCCGTTTGAATGAAGTGTGTGTTCTGCAGTGATCTAAATCTTCTATAAGGTCAAGTCTGGTTTGGCTGAAGTCCCACAGCTCCAAACAAGGCAAAACATGGGCAGCAATATTGATTTGCGGCAGAGATTGTGTTAGCTATTTATTACGTCTTCTCACATTCCCCCGTAGAATTCCATCCACACCACACAAGAACACAAACCATATGCTATTATTTTTACTATTAAACAAAACCTGCGAGCACATTTTAAAAGAAAAAGATAACTGCTCGACCTTTACAAGCAATCGTAAAGACATTCATTAAAAATATGACCTCTAGATCAAATTAAACACCACTTATTGTTAACCCTTTGATAATTCAATACCTCGCAGTGATTGTCTATATTTAATCCCTGTCTTATCTCACTGAAGAGGTTGTGGGTTCGATTCTAGTGTAATTGGGTCTTTTAGTCTTCCATGTGCATGCTGTGTATAACGTTTATGGACTATTTGACTTTTAATCATGTCTTTGTAAGAATTGTTTCCATGTGAGAGTGAATAGTTGAATATGTACAGATTTAATCCTGTTTTTGTTCCAGGTTTAGACCAATTTTAGTCCCATTTTTAATGTTGTGTGTGCACACCTGTCATAGTAATAATTATATTTATCTATTGTTCAGTATTTTGGATCAGTATTTATCATGTATGTTTTCTTTTCACTTTTGGGATTTTTTTTTGGTTCTTGTTGAGAGTGAAATTAGTAACTTTTATGACTTATTATTGACAACAACTACCTAAAAGTTGTTCTTTGTACTTCTACTACTTTGTACTTGCAGCTCAGCTCAATAGTGCACAGTTCTGGGAAGATTCTCTTGCTGTCAGTGGCATGAAGTACTTTCAATATTATCATGAGATTTTATCGTGAGATTTCTTGCAACAGTATATTACACACCATTTGTTATTGTAACAGGTCTATGTATGTGCAACAATGCACCGTGTTTAGTCAACTTTAATTCATATAAATTTGCATAGAAATCCATTCAGTGTTTCAGTGTTTAGTTATTTCATGGTAAGATAAGTAGTTCATTTAGTTTAAATAAGAAATAAATAAATTAAATTAATTTGGTTACATTTATTTTGATTTGTGGAATTAGTGGAATCAATAAGCGTCAATATATCACTTTAAGAGAGAGAGAGAAAAGCTACAAAATACTAGAAACAATTACTCAGTGGCGACAGCGCTAAAGACGGAGCCAAATGGTTTTCTTACTGTAGAATTGTTTCTTTTGTTTTTTTTAAGAATGGCTGGATTTTGATTACTAAACTAAACTAAAGAGCATTTGTGGATTAAAACATGTTATTTCTCTTTTATACATCTGAGCAGTTATTTTCTCATCAATAAAAGTACACAAGTGATATCAATGACAAACCTTTGCTTCAGGTAACACGCCTCCTGAATACACTGAATAAACTATAGCCCCCAATCTGAAAAAACGAGTTCACGTTTCATATTTTCACATATATCTGCAACTTGTAAATGCACAAAGGAGACCTGAGTGAGCTCTATGTATCTCTCAAATCACTGTTTAATTCACAAGTTCTTCAAATGGTGTTTTCAATTTGCATCAGGTTTAATTAATTTCAATCAAAGTGAAATTCATACATTTAACTCTTCTGCTCTACTAACTCTACTTAAGTCCAAAATACCACTGCTTACATAACATTCGAAACTCAATATAAAGTCAGACGATACACCGAATCCTATTTTCAATTTCTTCAAAGTACAGTGGCATTTTCTTGTTTAGAAATATCCACCATTTTGAAAACAACTAACCCAATCAATGCAGTGCAGCAGAGTAAATGTCATGAGTGCATTTGACTGTGATTCTGTTCCCTTTAACCCAGTTTGTTGAAGGTTAAATGATTCACTGTGACAGAAATGACTGATCAAACTCTCCATTGTGGTCCCAATAATCCTTTAATCCACAATATATTATATAATCTTACCCGGAATATTCTTATTGACTTTACGCTTATGCACCGCACTCAAGCTGCTTCTGTATGCATTTGAAGAATTACTTTTAGACAAGACTAGCATGACCATTTACTTAACTACTATGATGAATTGTAATCACACAGTATATATAATATTTTCATTTGAATGTATCTTATTTTGTAAAGTTATATGTCAAGAGTAGCAGCAAATATTAAGCATTTATATTCCTAAAAAAATATGTCATTTGATATTTTATTCAGGCAGTCTTTAAAATAGCCTCAAAAACGTTAAAATGTATTTGTTTCTATGTGCAAAGCATAGGATGTCGGCGCCATTAAAGTACCTCAAGGTTAAATCTTAGGCCCCTTTCTGTTCAATGCCAGTACTTTTTATTGCCATTGAAAACATACATAAATATTAAAGGTTTATTTTTTCATGTAATAAAATCAAATCTGTTTTTTCGCGGTTCAGATATTTTGTAAAAGCATATATTAAGGTGAAAATTAGTCCAGCACGTTTTGCATCTAGTGAGCAGTTCTTGTTAGCTTTATTGTGAAAAGTGCCTGGTGATTTTTTAGGATGCTCAAAAGGCATTAGCTTCTGCAAAAACTTTAAAATTAACTAAATGTTTTTCACGTTTTTAAGAATCAGATACAGCCCCTTTAAGTCACCTATAATTCCCACACACTACTGCGGTGGTTCTCAAACTAGGGGTCGGGACCCCAATGGGGGTGACAAAATGATTTCCCGGGGTCCCCAGATGATGGGGATAAATATATACAATAGTCTTAAACAAGGCTTGACACCTTCAAATGCAGTGGGAAATGTAGATTCCTATTTGTTTTTCTAGGTCTATATTCTCAAAATAAAATCAAACATTAGATATAAGGCTAATTTATCACTTTGTGTGTCGCCTTTTTTGTGTTTGGGGGTTGCAAATGTGAACAATTGTTATTTTGGGGTTTGTAACTGAAAAAAGTTTGAGAACCACTGCACCACTGCACTGAACATTGTACTGTGATCAGGTGGTCACATGGTGAACACAAACATATTGAGAGTCAACCATTTAGTCTCACATTCACTTTTAAATAAATCAGACTCACTAATGAATCTAATAGTATTGGATTGTTTTGGCCCATATTGAAATAAGTCATAAGAAGAACTGCTGTTTTATTTTCTGTTTAAGGTTCACACATTTAATTAAAAGGCTGAAAATACCTTTTATTTGTCACATTCACAGCCCAAAGATGTTTGTTTAAAGTTAATTCTTTCTTCTTTTCTAGTGAGTTTTCTTTGTGCCCCAATAATTTAAAACTGTGTTAAATAGAAAGCAGAATCCTTTGAATCATGGTTAAGTGGGTGTTTCTGTAACCTCCATTGTATTACCTCCAGTAATACAATTCATCAGTTCCACACTGCTAAAGGTTTTATCCAGTTTCTAAACTAGGAGGTCAATTGTGAAAAAAGTGCCCAGCTTTGTAGCGCCACGGGAATTTTAATTACAAGTCTTATTAGGGGCAGATTTGGACTTGATTGTAAAAACGAAAAGTGGAAATTGTAGTAATTTGCTGGACTATTATGTAAGATAATTGAGCGGACCAAATTTTTGCATTTTTTTGAACATGTTTTGAGAGTAAATGAACATAGACTCATTTAAAATCGTATTACAATTATATCTTTTAACATTAACATACGGTTTGCTATTGCTTGCACATACAGGGAAATGTGTTCTCTGTATTTGAAACAATAACTGAAATAATAGTGTCATATTATGTGTTATTGTATTAGTCAAAAGTCTCACAATCATATCACAGACTCACAATGGATCGAATTACAGTTATTTTCCTTAAATGCATTATTTTGTTGCAGCAACAGCTAAAACAAGTGAACCAGAGGGAAGTACATTTACCAAAAGTGAAACGGAGGGAACTACATTTACATGATTCTTTGCTCCATTTCAGTGCAGACAACATGAAGACATCTTTTATAGACTTTTATATTTTAAGACTTTGGAATATGACAATAATTGTTCATGTTCCAAAGTGTTGTCAAGGCATTTTAAAAGGAGCGTTAGTCAAAGTTTTGCTTTTCATTCCTTGATGAGAAGTACAGATACATTTGGTCAAATAGTACTCCATTCATTCATTTTCTACCGCGTATTCCCGATCCCAGGGTCGCAGGTGACTGGAGCCTATCCCAGTGACTTTGGGCCTTAGGCAGGGCACACCCTGGACAGTGGCCAACTCTTTGCACCTGACACAGAGACACGGACATTGACAGACAACCATTCACTCTCACATTCATACACTATGGGCAATTTAGAATTACCAATTAACCTACAGACTCGTGTCTTTGGACGGTGGGAGGAGCCGGAGAACCCGGAGAGAACCCACGGTAACACGAGGAGGACATGCAGACTCCACCCAGAGAGATCGTGTGATGTTGGGGTGGTCCAGGTTCAAACCCACGATCTCCTTATTGAGAGGCAGGAGCTCTGACCACTCTGCAACAGTGCACCCCACTCTATTACTCCAATAGAAGAAAACATTGCACAGATAAATTATTTTATTCGTAGTAGAAATGACTTGAGTAACTCTAAAAATGTTCTGGCTTGAAGGCTCTATTTGGCAGGACAACTGTAGCGTGAAATGGGGAGAGAGAGAGGGCATAGACATTCTGCAAATGATTGAGGGCTGGGATCGAACCCATGATGTCGCTGCAGTGACAAGTACACGTGCAACGCCCTTATCCCCTGTGCCACCGGCAAGTACAGGTAGTATACTTTTAATACATTTTAAATTAGTGTTGCGAATGACAACTTTGTGGCTTCAAAAATAATAAAATCCAGTCGGCTCCTTCTAAATACAGCATGGAACTTGCATTTTGCTCTTGACCTGTTCAGTCCACCCTGTAAAACCAGCACACATTATGCAAAAGTTTAGATTGGAAAGACACATTCGGTTATAATGGATACATTGGAAAAGGAATTCAGTTGGCGTTTATTCTATTATTATTGATATTTCCAATTGATCTTGTTGTCAGTTGTACATATTTTATATTTAACATTTTTATTTGCACATATTTTATCATATTTTAACATAATCTATACTTTTTAGTTTTACTATTATTATTGTACATCCGCTATTGCACCTTACCTTCAAAGCAAGTTCCTAGTTTGTGATTTTAGTTCACTGACAACCGCAATAAAAACCTTTCTGATTCCAGAACAAATGCAAGAATAAGCCAACTTGTTACCACTGCAGATATTGTTAAAAACCATTAAAATCGATTAAAGTCAGGTTGCCTCAAACGGTGCGATCAGTGACTTCACAAACCTGTACTTTCTCCAGATTATGAGCTCAATTCATGGTCAAGACTACAGCTGGAGGATTAACGCTGCAAATGTCATGGTTATTTACACTGTACAACATCAACACGCTCCAGATTTTGCCCTTTTCGATGACATACGTACAGTGCCTCTTCCATACCATTGCACTTTTGCGCTCCCTTATCTGCTCCCAGGTCACGTTTTCTGAGCCGCCACAAAACCAGTCCAGCCCCAACAGAGAGCTCGTAATCCCTCCGACCGCAGTAATATCCACTGTCCTGCGTTTCTGATCACAGGCAGCAGGAGGCGCTGTGGGGGCCGGTCGATAAGAGGAGGTCCCAGGTGTGCTTTCTCTGCTCTGGCTCCTCTGCGCGCCGCTGCCAGGGTCAAAGGTCACATCACACAATCACCGGCAGCACGTTGTCTTTGATCGAGAACTCTGAGAGGTGTTTTTGAGCAGTTCTGCAGCTGTGAGCGGAGGACGAGCCGCGTGCTTCGACTGGACATGACTTTTCCTCGCAGAAGCTGTTTTTAGATTTTGTTGAAGTCGGTAAGTGTCATATACTGTAAGTTAGTTCCGAGGTGTAAAGATAGAAGTGAAGAGTGCAAGGCTCAAAACATGTACTGTACGTGTTTAGATGATTTGTAAAAGTATCCACTTTGTTTAAATTGATTGTTTTGAATCAGATTGATAGCTTAATAGTAACTAACAGTTCAAAACTTTGATGAGCTTTAATAGTGTTCCCTCATCACCTTCGTATGGAATTGCCACTACGAAGAGCCGGCGCTTCTCAGTTTTGTAGTTTTGAACAGAAGTTAATGATCTAATTTCTAGAGTTACAGTTACAATGAATAAAATGTAAAAATGTGATCTACTTATGCTATTGAAAAAAAACACTTTTAAGTGGACATATTATACTATAGTGACATTTTTGACCTTTTAATCATGTTCTAATAATGTTCCATCATCAAAAACATATCCGGAGTTGCATTTAACTGTATTCGCACAAGTTTGAGGAATGTTGGTTAAAAAAATCCTCTCCAATCCGACCGTCAAAAACATTCCCTGCTGAACTCCCTCGGTGTGTGACTTATTTTTAGACGTCTGTTTTAAGTCCTTAATGTAGAACGAAGTAACAGTTTTACCTTAGTAAACATGTTTTTCACAAGAGACCTGCGGGGGGAGCTTTGTCGCTGAAGTTACTTAGTTCTGCTTTTAAACATGATCACTGTAACTGCGTGATAGCTTACCAACTGCAGATCAAACCATTGTGAATATACAACTGTGTAATAGCCTCTGCAGCCAGTAGATGGAGCCACAGCTAAGTTAATATGGCATCTCCCAAAGCAGTGATAAAGTTATATTGTTCTTATACATGAGATGTCAAAGTAAAGATACTCTAGAGCAGGTTTAAAGGCCAAAAACAACACAAATAATGCATCATATTTGCCCTTTAATTAACCAACCAACTGTACAACCGCTGGCAGACACAATCATCAATCCAAATCCTGTATCATTTGAACCAGTTCCTTTCCTGTAAGTGGCACCTGCACAACTCCATGATCCCACAGACGATTTCATGCTATGTCAAGTGCTGCAAAGACTCTTTTCCTTTCCTGCCTTTACCGTACAGCGAGCTTCTTAAATAGCACGTTTTAAGGGCTGCGGCGGCAATCGCAGACGACTCCAACCTCAATAGACAAGCGCCCAGGACAAAACCAGCAATTTAGATTTCATTACGATAAGGCCAGCAGGTACAGTAGCATGAGTGAGGCAGGAAGGCGAGCTGAGCCAAGATGGATCACCAATGAGAGAAGGAGACTATAGGCACAAGATGGTGGATGTAGATAGCCACTGACAAGACAGAAATAATCCACGGACGAGATAGGGGAAAGGGTTGAGGTGCAGTGTGTTTGGAGGTCCACCGGGGGCAGCGTGTTTAAAGATGATCAGCAGATGATGAAATGGCCAGGGAGACGAGGAGACAGGGCGGATATGTCCTTGTCTAGAGAGGAACAGAGAGAGAGGTTAGTGTACGGAGCTGGCAGTGAGGGATTATGGTCAAAGAGAGTGACTGGGTACAACTAGGTAAAAGACGGAAGGCGTTGTTGACATTTTTGGCTGTGGATGAAAGCAGTTCTATCAAACAAAGTTCATTTTGTCTGCTGATAATAAAGCGTCTACATCATTTTTGCAGAAAAGTAAGAAAGCACTCAACTCGTAGCTTTCTCGATGTTTTGAACTGTACCTTAATTAGCCGTAATGTAGCATGAACTAAAGTAATAATGAGTGAATAGTTTATTAAGAATGATTAAAGCTTAGTAACTACATAATTAAGATGTTACCTGTTGGATTAGGATATAAATGAAGTAATTCCTAAGCTTTTAACTATTTGTTCATGAATAAAAGCTTGCGTCATACTTTTTTGAGGAAAACTGGAAGTGTAGCTGTTATGAAGTGTTATTGGATATTTTCCTAAAAACAAAAATGAAAACATGTGACGAGAATTGGGACTCCAAGCTCCAATACAACAAGTGTGGCTTTTTGTAGGAGCATGTCCAGACTTCTGTCACTGTGGTGGACCAAAGGTGGCACCATGTCTTAAGATGTGTGGGTTTAACACAATTTTGATTTTAGGTTTCTGTGTAAAGTGTTTTTTAAAGCCCTGACAACTTTTGGCAAGAGCCTTTCCAGATTGATCCATGTGTAGATTTGAGGAAAACAATATAGTAGATGGTAGTAAATAAGGAATTCTGCATATTTTATCAAAGAAAAGAATGTTGAGTACATTCCATTTTCATTTAATTATTTTCAAATACTTACTTTTTTATGATTTTCTGGCCTGTAGGCTTTATTTATTATGTATTTATTTTGTGCAAAAGGGGGAGGGGACCGGGAATGACATGCAGTAAATGTCGGTCGCGACACTGCGAACCTGTCCCACACGGCAGGCATGCGTGCTATCTAACGAGAGGCACTGAAAACAGAAAGCTGCAAGCCACTAATTACTTTTTCTAAATGGCACTTATGTACTAATTGTATATAACGTATCACTGACAAAAATGCCAAGCCTGGGCAGCAACAACGACCCTATCTCATTATAGCTCAAAAAAGGTTTAATATCTCACAAAATAAGTAACCATTCTTTCTGTCCAGTGGCTGATGTGGGCCGTATTATGAAGGCTGTAGTTGCAGATATATTTCAGCATTTATACCTTTGGCTTATTGTAAGAAACGATATTGCATCAGAGCCAATGATCCTTTTGACAGCGTCCGGGACGAAGCCAAAAACAGGTCTCAGTCTGACAGAGGACGAGACACACTGGCACCATTTAGTCTCACTGTGCCCACAGTAGCTCCACATCGCTGTATTACTTATAAATATCTTATGCACCATATTTTATCCATTGACTTGCATCACTGTTGACTTTTGGACATTTTTCATCTGCGTTTCATTGTTGCTTTCATTGTTTAGTCTGTCTGTTATATCTATTATTCAGCTTTTTATTGTTGATTCCCGAGACGTTGGCTTCTGTGATGTTGCCCTGTTAAAAAAAAAAAAAAAAAAATGGAATCGAATGAAGGACATGAAACTTTTATCAACTTCTTGGTTAAAATTGATATTGTCTATTGAGCTTTGCTTGGTTTCAGTTGACATTGCAACATCCTATAATATTTACAGTGTGTTGTAAAATTCCCTTGTCAAAAGACATACATGGAGTTCTGGTTTGCTTCATTCCCGATCGTTCCAGAAATCCACTGGGTCCTCTCCCTCTGAGCCTCAGAACTGACTCTGTTTCTACTTTCCTCAGATAGTAACGTTACAGGGAGAATCCATAAATCTCCTGGACAGTTTTTAAGTCCATAAATCATCTTTGGACTTGTTCTGAGTTTTTCAGCACCCAAATTGCTTTCACTACAACTGTGTGCAAATGTTAGCACGCCGGCCACGTTGCTACATGCTTGTTTTATTGTTTTTTCACGAGTAATGTCGATTTCTGTCAGCAGAAAGAGCTCTGACGCAAATCAAATCACGTTAAAGGAAAAACATTATCCATTCTGTGTATTGTTATTAGCCTTTAAATGTGTTCTTGAATACGTTAAGTTTGGCATCTGTATCTCTGCTGTTTGCCCTGGCACTTACTGAGTTTAGTTGTGCACTTACTGCTTGTGTAACGCTTACACAATACATTTTTTTACTCAAGGGACTGCGTGAGATGCTAATGTTGTCTAGCAGTTGTAGTGATTTTGTTTAGACGACGGACATGATCAGAATGAGGCAGGGGATGATTTAAGGGCTTAAAAGCAGCAGACGATTCTCGGATAAGCCACACCAGTTATCGAGAAAACATTACTTATCGAAGGAAATGTATGAATGGAGTGTCTATGACGGTCAGAGGGCAGAGGATTTTCTAACCAGGATTGATCAAACTAGCATGAATGAAGCTACATGCAACTCCAGGTATGTTTTTCATGATGGAACAATGTTAGAACAATAAAAAAGTCACAATTATGTGTCCTTTAAAGTGTGTTTTCCAAATGTATGCATTATTATTCAAGTTCTAAAGCATAAAATACAAACGCCCCATTGACAAAAAGCATGTTTAGGTGTAAAACAAAGCCTGTCTTCTTTAATGTGAGATTTTGGTTCTTATATGGCGCTGGACAGTATGCTCCATCAGTACATAAATTATAATACACTCCATTGGTTTCCATTTGATTCGGAGACTCTCGGCTGACACTTCATCATTCGAGTATTTCTTTGATTTTCCGCAGAGCTTATAAATCAAAGCTGGAGGATAAGCCTAATACCATCATTTAGTGTCGATAAAGGCGAAAAGTGGTCCGAGCATGTTAATATTCCAAATGGGTTTTTAATAAGGCGCGTGCACAGAACAAGTCAAGTGTACATTGTAATCCTGTTATTATGGGCTCTTGGCTGTGATGTGCTCTGCCATCTTCTCCACCATGAGATAATTACATGGAGTTAAGCCGTCTCTTCTATTTAACACAGTCCCAATGAAGGTTAACGTATATGTCACAGTGCAGCAGGTCATTATTGTAATATGAAGGCGTGAATGTAATGGGCGGCTGTTAGACTGAAGTTATGTCCATGGCAACCGACTTCTGATACGTGTCTGGGTGAACATAGATGCCTTGATGGTGGACCAGTGTGCCAGGGAAAACGAGTGCGCCTTGGTGCAGTTGCCAGATGTGCCTTGAAAAAAATGTTCATGTCAGATTCATCGACTTCATTGAATATCGTTCTGGAGTTCCCTGAGCGGCTTCACCGCGAAAAAAGAAAGCAAAACAACCGCCATTGCCAAATCTAAACAACCAAGATTAAGTGGTGTGATTTGGTACTATTTTAGTAAGTGTTGTACAGCTGATTTTTTTTTTTTCTTCTGATTTCAGCAAACACAAAACATAGAACATTACACATTTTTCTGTAACACTTTAGTTTAAGGTTCCATAGTAAACTATTTATAATGCACTAATAAGCATTTGTTATCTATTTATAAGCACTTATAAGACTTTTACAAGCATTTATCACCTGGTTATTGGGATAGATAGATAGATAGATAGATAGATAGATAGATAGATAGATAGATAGATAGATAGATAGATAGATAGATAGATAGATAGATAGATAGATAGATAGATAGATAGATAGATAGATAGATGCCTTACAAATAGTTTACTAAGGAATATGAATCTAAAGCGTTAACATATTTTCAACCAAAAAAGAGTGCCGTGACTCCAAAAAACAAACCAAAACACTGCCCTGATGTGAATGTGAAGTGAATGTGAATGGATGAAAAGCCCATGAGGAGACAAGAAAAATGAAACAACCCTCAAAGCAACACATTATGTAAAATTTTAAGTTGTAATTTGATTGATTCGTGCATGTTTGAGTTTGTCTGTATTTTACTTCTAATCGAGGCTTGAGTTCTTTGAGAATTGCCCACACGATTATTCAGAACATTCTTCAGATCAAACATCCAGGGTTTTATAAATGTCACACAACACAAGTCCATACAAATCTGCTGGCTCAATGGACCTGTTTGTATTGTTTAACCATTTTAGATCAATATCACAGTTTACAATGAACAAAATGCAAAATCATGATCTTTTTATATAGTTTCATACTTAATACTTGGAAAAAGCATAATATTATGTCTTTAAGATTGTTTGAATAGTTTTCAAAAGTGGACTGTGCAAGTGCATGTTTTCAGTCTATAAAGAAAATATTTAATTGTATTTTAATGGTGCATAGTGTAACTTTTCTGATAGAGGGTATGGCTTCTTGCTTCTCTTCCTGGACAGTTTTTGCTTTAACTCGAATGTTCCAGAGTATAGCATTAAACACATCCAGCATTTTTTTTCATTTTGGGTGTTTTTTATTATGAAAGGCCACCGCCAGTAAATAAAAAAATAAAGAAAGAAAGGCCTAGCAGGAAGTTACACTTATGAGTTTAAAAGTTTAAACGTTATTAAACTTGAAAATTCGACTTTGACTCATAATTATGACTTCTTTGACTTTTTATGTTTTGATTTTACTGGCGGAAATGGTCTGCCATATTTTATTGTTAAAAAAAACAAAAAAACACATATATATTAGAAAAAAAGGTGGGTTGCTTCTCCACAGAGGTCTGGGGTGTCATTTATAAAACATGTTTACCTTTAAAAATGTTGTGTACGTGACTTTCATGTGAAGTTTGTAAAAAGACAAATTGACCTGGAAATGAGCCAGACATTGTCCAAAAACTCTAATTTGCACTTGGCAGGAGTTGATCTGAGCTAAGAGCGACAAGATTTTTGCAAATTTTGAAAAGTTTTGCGTTCTGTCCATTTCACATAAAGTTTCATAAATAAGACCTCTGATGTGTGACTTGGCCTGGTTGCGCCCCCTGCTTGTCTCCATGAAGAAAGTCAAGTTAAATTCACCTTTAAAATTAGCCTAAATGATCTAAATACACACTATTTTTCACTTTTGATTACTTTGAATACACTTGTGACGTCTAGCATGACTTTCTCTGCTCTCCATTCTTACAGCCGTGGCAGCAATCAGTGGCTTGTCCGTGGTTTCTGGCTGTAATCAGGCCTAAGTGAAGCCGAGGAGGGTTTAGCCTGGTCCTGAGTGATTCGGAGGTTTGTGTTTATTGCAGATTTGACGGCTTGCTTGCTCGGTGATTGCGAAAACTTTCCAGGTTTTATGGTCCTGATGCCATTAGCGCTGCAGCCGCTACTGTAATTACCATCAAAGATACTGACAAGCTGCCATTGTACACGCTGGAGAGTGGGAACGATAGACTATAGAAAAGCATGCACGTAATGTATGACTTTATTGTTAAGATGAAGTGGAGTTTGACGTATATTTCTCTAAGTTGTGTTAGCAATTTGTTGATTTCAAGTTATTCAATTACAAGTGTCTTTATTGCGAACACAATGACCTTGAAAAACACACATTCTTACTATGAGTGGGCTCGCCTCTCCACAGATCTGGCATATAACTTGGCCTGGAATAATCTGCTTGTCTCCATGAGATTGATATAATGCCATATTGTGGAACATTCCTGGCAAAGCACTAACTCATTGTGCGTAATAGTGTCGTAGCTTTATATTTGCTCAAAGTTGTGTTCGATTTAAGTCCATTTTAACTGTTATTTATTTGGCTTTATAGTTATTTTTGATTGTATGTTTCTGCTCTCCTGCTGGTCTTGAACTTTGTGTTTAAAACCAATTTCCCCATTGTGAGATAATCTCTTCTCTAATCTGCTGCTGTCAGACTTTACAATGAACACTGTTAGCCCTGAACACGTGTCAGTCACCCGCTATAATCATGTGCAATATAATTTAACATACTATTAATACACTTTTACCTCACCATAGGCACTTACCGTATATAACATACACTTAAGCCACTTTATTTGCCATTTTTACTATTTATTCCCAGACAGCCACCTACTGTAAATAAGAGTGTGCACTTTATACTTGATATTGTATTTTTATTACCATGTTTATTTATCCTATTTTTATTGCATGCACCTATTTCATTCATTCCTGTTCTAAACTGTGTTGCAACAGTGGAATTTCCCCATTGTGGGACAAATAAAGGATCTCTTATCTTATCTTATCTTATCTTCACCAATATGCAATATTTCCCCTTCAATAATCAAGGGAAAATTCATTCAGCCCTTGTTTACAGTGGTTGCTAGGGCTGCACAATTAATCAAAATTGAATCGAAATCGCAATTTGAATGGATGCAACAACATTTCTGATGTGCGTTAACTTCCTCCATAAACAACAAAATATCCAGTTTTATTCTGCATAAAAACGGCTAACCCTATAGATTTGCTAGAACGTGTCTTGAAACAAGTGACAAAAATCCGACTAAAAGCATAAAAAATGACTAGAATAACTAAAGTGACAAAAACATCACTAAAAGCGACACAAATGTGACACAAACACAGAATAAAGTGACAAAAATGCTACTGACAGTGACAAAAACACGACAGAAAGTGCAAAAACGTGACAAAAAGGGACAAAAACCTGTGATTCCTTAATTAGTTTGTCAATTCGTATTTCATTCTTTTTGTCAGTTCTCCTGGTTGTGGTTAAAATGTGAACTTTGAACAGAATCCCATTGTTGCAAATCTAATCGCAATCACAAAACTGGTCAGAAAAATGGCAGTTCTGTATTTTCCCCAAATCGTGCAGCTCTGTAGTGGTTGCTGCTTGGTAACAATTACAGAATTATGCTGCGTGATGTTTTCCTGAGAGTTTCTGTGTCCCAGTTTTCAAGTCAGAAAAACTATGCCAAAACAATGTTACAGGGAAGACTCAATCAGGAAATAAAAAGCAAGCAGGGCGCTCAAATCAGCCAAAATGTGAATCCAATTAAAGATGGAATACCTCATTTTCAATCTTTGAAATGAGCACGTAGGTATTTAAACCTTTCAAACTCATTCCTCGCTCTCACAAACCATTTAGCTCATCACTACTTTTCTCTTGCACGGATGTTTTTAGCCTCTAGCACAGCTTCAGAACAGCTTTTTTCAGACACAAAAGTAAAGCAGGGGTATTTTCCCTGCGCAGCCAGTAAGCCCTCTTCTCTTTCTTACAGATTTGAAAAAGATAAAATGTTTAATTATTAGATGAAGACCGCGTGTAGAGGGCAGATTTTTTTCTTCACAAATTTCTGTTTTTACATCACACAGTATTAACTAATATGAGAAAACCCCAGCTTTAAAGTGCGTATGACAGGTTTTTATGATTTTCTAATTTTGACTTTATTCAGTGTGTTAATACTTCGTGTAAATACAAATTATAGTTTTGCACCGATCCGGTCGCTGTTTGTGGAGAAAAGTTGAAAAATCTGTTGACAATTACAGGAAGTAAACAAATCGATGACATCACGCTGGGGAGACAAAGGTTATGCAGAATTTACATGAAATAAACTACTTTTTTGACCCTTTAAAGGGCCCATGACAGGTTGGGCTACTCGTTTAACCAAAATGTAGCTCAGATAAACATATTTCAAAATTACCTAAAATTCTTTACAAATTTTACACCAGTTTCGCAATTTTTAGCTTTTTAATTTTACTTCCTGGTTGTAAATGATGACATCACGCTGGGAAATTACCATAGCAACAACACTGTAAACTGGGCCAAAACTCATCTAATGTCACATTATTTTGATTTGACAAATAAAATTAAATGTGAACACCTTTATTTTGTTGAATTAATGTTTAAATGGTGAAAAAAGTAGTTTATTTTGTTGGTTATTTTGGTGTAAATTCTGCATAACCTTTGTCTCCCCAGTGTGATGTCATCAGTGGTGTTTACTTTATCATCTTTTCTCCACAAACAGTGACCTGATTGGTGTAAAACTATAATTTCTATTTACAAAAGATATTAATACACTAAATAAAGTCAAAATTAGAAAATCATAGAAACCTGTCATACGCACTTTAAACTTTGATTCAACAAAATAAAGGTGTTCACATGTATTTCTCTTTGTCAAAAGAAAAAATCTATGACATTAGAGGAGTTTTGGCCATGTACAGCGTGGTCGCCATGGTAATTTCCTAGAGTGATGTCATACTTTACAACCAGGAAGTAAAATTTAAAACCTAAAATATAGCTAAACTGGGGTTAAATTTGTAAAGATTTTAGTAGAAATGTGAATATATTTATCTTAACTGCATTTTAGTTAAACGTGTATTTCAATCTGTCATAGGCCCTTTAAGTTCATTTATTAACATTGGTGTCACATTTACAGTTCATAACAAATCGTTTTAAAGGGATGTTTTGCTTTTATTGATCAATTCCGTGTGGACTCGAGCAACGTTAACATAACCGAGCTTTAATCACTGCAGAGCCTCAGGTTCACATACAGCAGATGGACAGTAAACCAAACAACTGAAGGCAAAACCACTCAACGACTGTCAGTATTTTACCTGTTGGAGGTTTAAATTACACCAAACACAAGGCACAGTCATGTTGCATTTTCTGTGTTATGAAATGATCTCGGGTTTCCAAGTAATTCAAAGTTTCTCATTTTGACTTTATTTGGTGTAGTAATACCAGTTGTACATATACATTTTAGTTTTAGACCAATCAAGCAGACATTTGTGGAGAAAAGTATGTGGAAAATTACAGGAAGTAAACAGACTGATGACATCACACGAGGGAGACAAAGGTTATGCATAATTTACACAAAACAAATGACTTTTTTTGATCCTTTACACATTGATTGAACAAAGTAAAGGTGTTTGTATGTATTTTTTGTGTCATATAAAGAAATCAGTGACATTGAATGAGTTTTGGCCCCATGTACGGGATGGTTGCTAAGTAATTTCCTAGTGTGATGTCATCATTTACAACCAGGAAGTAAAACAAAAAACAAAACAACTGTTAAACCGTGATAAAATGTGAGAAGTATTTTAACAAAATTTGAAATGTATTGTTGTCAAGTGAGTCGTCCAACCTGTCAGGGGCACTTTAAAAGAGTGTTCCAGCTCCAAATCTGAGCATCCGACTTCTCAAGAGGACTAGAACGCACCATTACCTCCGCGAATGTCACGTTTGCTGCCCAAGTCCAACCAGGAAGTGAAATGACTAACTTCAAACTTGTGAAAGTGTAGAAAACTGGACAAACTGGAGGCATTAACAGAACCCTGCTTCAGCACCTCTTTTGCACATGTGCCTGTTTTGGTCTCTGTGGCGTGGATAAGGGGAGAGGTGTGTAAGATCCAACATTCTCCATCAGCATTCAGCTAATTGTCCTCCATCACCGCCGTTCCCTGAGCTCTCATCCGGTGTTATGTGGTCTGTCAATTCACTAAAGAGCCTCGCACTCGCTCCCCTGTCTCTGCTTAAACCACGCTCCGACTGCATTTCACATTTAGTGTCTTTTTATGCGTCTCCAACGAGCTGCAAAGTGCGGTGGAAGGACATGTTTAAAGGAAGAACATGCAACTTTGGACACGCTGCATGGGAACAACAGACACAGTGATACTAATAAACACGACAAGGGAATTTTAATTTATTTTTTATATTTTGTTTCTCGTGCACATTCCTGTTTTGATCTTAAGATTTTATAGTTTATTTTTTGTCTGGCCTCATAACACAGCTCCAGCCACAGGTGCCTGAGGGTGTTCTCAAATGTTAAAGCGCTCCCTATTCACCTTATTCTGCCCCGCCCACTTTTGCAGTTTTTTGCCACAGATACGCACTTTTGTTGTAAACGCACTTCCGTTTGACGAGAACTCTGTTAAAGCCAATGACAACGAGGGAAAAGTCTCGCCGCTAAAATGTTACATAAAGTAGATTGATTTGTGTAAAATGTTTAATGAACACGAGCAACACCCCAAATGCTGCGCCATGGGCCGCTTGAGAGGCATCAGCTGACCGAAGGACCGAAGAACGTCTTTCCTTGTCAAAATGCCTCAGAGCCGCACACACAGCTCGGTTCCTTGATGCTGCTGGTATGTATTGTCTATAAATGTAATTGTATATGTTCTGTTGTAACGGCAACTGTAGTTTCAACGGTTTGTAAAGCGCTTTGGGTGCCTATTAGGCGGAAAAGCGCTCTATAAATAAAAATTCTTCTTCTTCTTCTTCTTCTGGTGGCGGTCTTTCTTCCCCGTCACCTTTGGCATGGACCGTGATGCGTGCAGGTCACGGCAGAGGAACAGCTTTCCACGCTCACTCGGAGTGTCTCGGTTAAATTAAAGTTGATCCAGTTTGCCTCGTCAGACACAGGTTGTAAAGGCCAACTCTGCAGCTCCATTCATACAACGAGATCCAAGCGCTTGTAAAATGTATTCTAAGTGCTTTTGCTCTCATCACAAACTCATCTCAAACTGCACAGTGAAAGCACATTCTGCTACAGTGACTTTTTTGAGCTTTTAACCCAATGTTCCGTCATCAGAAACATACCTGAAGTTGTATTTACATGCATTCACACCAGTTTGAGGAATTCTGGTTTGAAAATCCTCTTCTCTCCGACCATCAAAAATACTTCCTACCAAACTCCCTCGATCGATGATGTTTGTTCCAATTTCATGTGTCACTTATCAGAGAATCTTTGCCGTCCTTAAATCGTTGCCAGACTCGTTCTGATCATTTCTGCTGTCTAAACAGCTTGACGATAGTGTGTCACAGTGTCTTAAAATGATAATATAACTAAATTGTGTTACAGGTAGCATACACACAGTAAGTGCCAGGGCAGACAGCAGAGAAGCATTAAATGCATAATTTAATGGTAATAAAATGTGAGATGGAAAATTGTTTGTTGGCTAATAATGTTTAAAGGTTAATAATGTATGATATTATAATACGAAAAGTGCATAATATTTTCCTTCTGTTTCTACACATATCACTCACCATCAATTGCAGCCCAGTCTCCAGACAAGTACATACATAATTAATATTTTTGTAATTACGTTTTTGTCAAAATACGTACAATAAGTATGTCTTTGAAAACGTACACATTTTATGTTTTTGGAAATTATGCTGCATGAGTACGCCAACGGAAAATGTACAAATTATGTTACATAAGAATGTCAATCAGACACGTACACATTACTGTTTATCAATAATAAACTCTGACCCCAACGCAGACTCAAACCCTAATTTACAAAAGGTAAAATGTGTACGTTTTCCACAAACGTACTTATTGAACCTATTTTTTACAACAAAAACGTACAATAGCTACGTAAATGCAAAAACTTAAATTATATACGTGTTTTTCTAGAGACTAGGTTGCCAACTGATGCATTTACATTAAAAATATACGATAAATTACAGTTTAAAATTGTGTTGCACAGGGCACTAAAATCTTTTATGTTTTACTTTTTGTCAATTTTGTGATTTCAATCTTTCTCAGCACTTTTACAAAATCAAATCCCGTTCAAGCCCAGGCTCTTGGTCCTCTCCACCTGTTATCTCCCGCCTCTTATTCCAGGTTGAACAGATCTTGAAACGGCTTGAGCTCAGACCGTGATATTAAAGGAGAGATGAAGAGAAGGAGCCGGCTGACCTCAGACTAATAACCTCTCACAGGTCTGACACGGGCAGCTGCTGTGATGTGAAGTGTGCCTGGCCCCGGTCTCTGCACACCGCCCCACTTCTGCGCCTGTCTATGTGGGCCACTCATCCCCAGGCAGCCCTGCTCTGAGACCGCTCCGGATTCGGCAACACTGGTCTTCAGGCACGACCGAATGAAAAATAATGAATCATGTTACTTAAAATGACTTGACACGATGTGCAGCTAACCCACTTTGATCTCGGCGGCTGAAGCCATGATCAGCCTGCTGCAGAGTGCTGGCATTTGTATAAACACAAGGGGCTGGAGTTCAACTTGTAGCTTTTCTGGTCAATGGTCTGCCATCTGCTCGTCTAATCAAGATGTCATTACGTTGCCTTAGGGCTGTTAATCAATTAATCGCTGCTATTCGATTATTTCAATAATCGTCAACTAATTTGATAATTGAATAATCGTTTTTTGAACTATACACAACCTTATCTCTCAGATTCACCAAAAAAGTGGACTCTGAGGATGATGTCAAGCAGCATTTTTTAGCTTCCTCTCGGTTAAATATTGTTAAAATCTCATATTCACTGGCATTTCACAATCTAAACAACTAATCGATTAATAGAAAGAATAAGCGCCAAACTAATCGATTACCAAAATAGTCATTAGTTGCAGCCCTATTTTGCTTTGAATGTTCCACAGTATGGCATTAGGTTTACTTATTTTTTGATATTTGATTATCAGACAAATGAGGAATGTCTGTAAAAATCAATCACAAAAGTGCAGAAATATCACATTATACATTTAGAGCAGACATGTCCAAACTCAGGCCCGGGGGCCAAATGCGGCCCTCAGACCAATTTTTCTTGGCCCTCAGTCTTCCTGGTGAACTGGCCCATATTGTCCTGATAAGTACTATTTACAGCACATTTCAGATTTTCTACAATTCTAACCTAAATAACTAACATTTTAGTGCAATACAGACCTGATATTAAGGCAATGAGACTGAATGTAGACGTGACGGCGCTTAAAACATCAGATAAATGCAGCTTTTTTTTTACGTTTCACGTTTGATTTGTGACCCTCTGCTTGGTCTATATTTCAATATGTGGCCCTCAATGGAAAAAGTTTGGACACCCCTGATTTAGAACATAACTTATTTTGGTAACTCTTTAGATTAAGGTTCCATCATGAACTATTTATAATGCATTAATAAGCACTTCTTATGTGTGTATAAGCTATCAACATTTAGGAGGTGTTATAAGTGCAATTATAAGTGCAGAAACAAATAAGTACTTATTAATGACTTATAAATAGTTTACCAAGGAACCTTAATCTAAAGTGTTACCCTTTTTTTTCTTTTTTTATCAGCTTTTTTGTAGCAGTTTTTTCTATAAATGATACACTTAATATTCAAATTTGGCAAATCTTCAAAACAACATTCACAACATTATCTCCGTTTTTTGATGTATTGCCTACCTAAAAACAATACATTTTGCAAAGTGAAAAGCTTGGATTGTTGAAAATCTTGGTCAAAAGTCCTCAAAATGGCAGCCATAAGAGGACTGAACATGTGACTGAAACTCACAAATTCACTTGTGTGGCTGACGTCCACGAATACACAAATTATACAAATCCAAAAACACTCATTCCTTCTTTTTATATTCATTAACTTTTGTTCTTTACAAAGACAATGTACATTTGTGGAAATGACTCAGAGCTCGTATGAACCATGTCAAGTCGGTAATTACGGCTCCGTTGTAAAGAATCAAAGCTAATGAATTATATTGTATTTAAAAAATGGCCATGACTTCCTAAAGCACTGGATATGACAAATGCATATTACTTTCATTATCTGCAATAATAAAAACGTGTTTGATAAAGGACGGATTCAAATATGAATAGGGGAACAAATGTACCAACATATTCAAATAGTTTTAATTAGTGAGTGACAAAGGTATCACATTGTAACAGAAAACGCTCCTCCAGCTGCCAGTTAAAATAATAGTACCTTTTGTCTTAATTTGGTTTTGACATTAAAGTGTGTATCCAGAGTGCTCTCCTGTGCCACTCTGGGCTGCTTAAATGTCAGGAAATGAAAGATTATCCAGATAAGTTAAAGTGGTTAATTGAAACAGGTTTAATTACTGTGATCTTGCCCACGGCCCCTGCTTTGTCCTGTTTAGTTTGAGCTGGTGAGTTACGGTTCAGTCAGAACTAAACATGTACAAGACTAAAACAGGACCAAATCATGTCTACATCAGAATTAAACTGGACTCAGATCGGGAAGTAAAAGTGTGAACAGGGAATGATTCAGATTTTCATGGACATCAAAATATTAAATAAAATTGCACTTTCAGACACCACACTTTTTAGTTAATCTTTCTTTGGTGACTTTTCCCACTGTAAGTAAGTCAAAAAGTATTAAAAACTTTACGTCAATATTAAGGCGAGACACAACAGGAAAAACCCATAGTTCTTTTTTCAATTCTTTTAGTTTTTTGTTCTTTCAATGTATCTGCTTCCATATGGAAACAACAAACCTGTTCAGTCTGCTCGTAAAGATGTTTGATTCTTTCATTTAATCCACTTCATCCATAGATTTCTCTGGGACATTGTAACTTCAAAGGCCGTTTAGTTAAAATACATTTTTCTCCTCAAAAGACAAAAATATCTGCCTTAAAGTAGCTGCTAAACACAGCAAGCTGTACAATCTGGAACTCAACAAGATTTTGACGGAAAGTACAATAATGATCTGTTGAAATTGAATTCATAAAAATGATGCATGATGAAGTTTTCTGTTAAATCTAGTTTACTCAAAAACTAAATAAGAATTCCAAAATACAAATATTTTTTTTTCATAACTAATACCTTTACAAAATTAACCAAGAAATTTAAAGCTGGTTCTGCCCATTTTTCAGATTGAAATGTCCAAACATGTGCAGTCTTGGCTGTTTTTACACATAAAATGCCTCACAAGAACATTACACAATGGAAAACTTGTTCTTCTTTTACATTTATGTGACTAAACTACAGGAGAAGTCTGAAACTGATGTCTTTAAATTCAAGATATTTTCCTATTCACCTGCAGTGTCTCACCTTTTCTTACACCGCGGCTTCAGATATGATTGATATTCTGAATATACCAGAATTTGTGCATAGTTTTGTCTTTCCAACTACATTAACTTCAAATTATACATGAGATATTACGTCCAACACTTTCACTTTAGTTATAGTATAGTTTAGTATAGTATAGTATAGTATAGTATAGTTTTGCAGATTTTTTTCCTTCTTTTGGACCACTTTGTCAATTTGGACAATATTAGTTTGAAGTGAACACAACTTTTCTGACTTCTCTATCCACATTTGTCCATATTTAGGTGCAACAAAAATGACATAAACACCTACAAAACCAGCATGCAACTACAAAAAAGAACGCAACAACTTCAAATAGTCTGATTGCACACCTCGCTGCTGGTTAAAATGAGTGTCATTTGTGTTTTGTTGTTGAAAATGTGCTTCACCCTCTCCACTCTTTTCCACCAGAGGCTGTATTGATCGTGACTAATTCTCAGTGTCTGCTCAGCTGCATACATGCATAATTTGTCTTTAATTATATTTGAGGTGAGTGCTTTTCTCCGCGGTTTGCCTAATTTCGCTCTGTGCGTTGGTTTGGGCAGAAAAGGTCAAGAATAATTTCACCAACAGCCGAGGCAAAGAAGTGCAAAATGACACTTGTTTTAAAATATTTTTGTTTGAAATGTGCAGTCATCTTTCGAAAATCTAGTTGTGTGATGTTCTTTTGAGTAATATTTGCAAAGCCAGAGAAAATTACCAAGTTCCAAGCCTCTGATAATATTTGCAAATAGGATTCATACTGTTGTGTGTTGGAAGATTGAATTACACTGCAAAGTTAATAACATTTGTGAATCTGTATCTGAGATCACTGTCATATTTATTGCCTTGTAATTATATCTTAGAAATACTTTCAGATGAGGTGGACTGAGAAGAAATAGTCATTGTTTATTTTCTGGGAACGTGTTTAATTGTAACCCTTTTAGCAGATTTCAATTGCAGTACAATAAAAGTGACCATTTATTGTGGTTATCAGTTTAGCCTCAATTACTTTTCTACTCAGAAAAATTATGTACATTAATCATGAGTAAAGTGCCCACACTTACATAAACAGACATAATTGAACCTTTTAATAGCCGTAACTAGCCATAATCAAATAGCCATAACTGATTCGCGGTACCTTTATGATTCAGGCTTAGTAACTTCCTTTTCTTAATTAAGAAGGTTAGGAATTAGAGTATTGATTGGTCACTAAGCTTGAATCATTCTTAAAGAAAAAATTCTATGCATTTTTTATGCTGTTATTAGCCTTTAAATATGCTCTTGAATACCTTAAGTTTGGCATCTCATGTTTTAGAACAAAAGAAAAAAAACAAAAAAACAAAATGAACATCTGTGTTTGGGCTGTTTGCCCTGGCACTTACTGAGTTTAGGCGCCATCTACTGGCTGCAGAGCAATTACACAAGCATAAGAATATGTTAATGATAAACGTGAGTGAGCTAGTTAGTTTGTAGTGACCGTATATAGATGGCAGAAGATTTTCTGTGAAGCTAATTGCAACTCCAGGTTTTTGATGATGGAACATGTTTTATACATGTTTTATACATGTTTTATAAATGTTTTATACATGTTTTATAAATGTTAGAACATGGTTAAAAGCTCAAAAAGTCACTGTAGCAGAATGTGTTCCTTTTAGTAAACATTTTGTTCATTATGAACTAGGTTTCTCTTCATGATTTACAAAGTCTTATAAATTTTGCTGGAACACGTCCACATCGATCCAGTGCAACTACAGAGCAGCTTACAGGGACATATTTCTCGAGCCAGGACCTTGGTCAGAATTCTCTATAGCTGAAGGGTATAGCTTTACCTCAGGTCATCTTTTGGGCCGTGTTATCCAAAAACATAGCAGATAAAATACACTTGTGATGTAGTTACAGTAAGGCTCAATGCAGGAGGGCTGGAAGCAGCTTGAATGGCAGGACACGCTTCATACTTTGTTTAGGGTGCGTTCACACCTGCAGATTCATCACATCAAAACTGGGACTAAATCAGGACCACATTTGAAATTAAACCTTGGCTAAATTGTCACAAAACAAGGACTAGAACAAGACCAAACCGAGTCCACACCAGGACCAAAATGGGCTCAGTTTTGGCTAAAATAACGATGAGTGTAAACGCACCCTGAAAGTCCCACGATGAGCGAGTGACGGCCTGCTATTTATGCTGCAAAATGTTCTGAACTCTGGGAGCAATAGCCTTGGATTTAAGAACAAATTATGCTGTGTATTATTTGTTTTATGTCCATTTATTCTCTGTTTTTTAATGAACCTTCGGAAACTTTTCCTCTTTTGTCTGTGTTCTTCAACATTAATCGTCTATTCAAATGGCACCTTTTGATTCTGAAGAACGCTTGGCTTGACAACACACATTTCTATCACTCTCCATCATCAGTCTCGTCACATTTTGCCCCCCGTGTTTGTTTATCTGTAGCTGACATGTCGCCGAGGTCGCACAGTGTTAACAGACCTGCTGGCGCTCTCGATCTGATTAAACCTACACAGGTCTCCGATGTGGCGTCTTCTTCTCTTCTCGCTGGGAATCACCTTCATTAGTATTTCATTCAGACGGCGCCACACTCCCCCCGGTGGCATCAACAGGCACAGCGGGCTAACTCCACAGATATAAATGAGTTTCATTGACTCCGGGATGAATGACGTGGCAAAGTCAACAGCGGGGGGGCGCCGTAATGTGAACCTCGCAGCGGCGGCAACAGAGACAGAATGAAAAGAAGCTGCTGGTTCAAACACACGGGGAAGTCTCGAAAGGGCTGAGGTAATTAGCCCTCGTCAACTTTTGGCATGTGCTCTGTCAAAACTACTGTGAAATATAGTCAAGCCGTGGGGATTTTTACTTGAAGACTATACGTAGGAATCAAATGCGACTACTAGTACTTGCACTCATTAATACTGGTAATTTGGATTTTTTTTTGACTCTCTGTTTAGATTTGATCACATCTATAGGCTCAGTGAATGTGCAGTAAGCATTTGTAAAATTATGGGACTGTGCAATGATCTGAACTGAGCAGATTGTGCAATAATGTGGATTGTGTGATGCTGGGCACAATCCGAATATTACACAATCCTCATTATTGCACAATGATGTGGATTGTGCAATGATGTGGACTGTGAATTTGTTGTATATTGTGCAACGATGAGGCTTGTGCAAAAATGGGGCAGCAATGATGTGGGTTGTGCACAAAACTAATGCATTTCATATGCCCATAAATTGATTGCTCAGTCAACATTTTTGCACAATCCACATTCATTCATGGTTTGATGATTGCACAATCCACATCGGTGCACAGTACGCATGATGGCACAATCCATATCACTGCACAATCTTCATTATTGCACAACCCACATCAGTGCACAACCCCTATGATTGCATAATCTGCATAACTGCACAATCCACATTATTGTACTATCTTCATCATTGCACAGCCCGCATTAGTGCAAAATCCTCATAATTGCACAATCCCCATCATTGCACAAACCGCACCATTGCACTGTCCCATTCACTGGATTGTGCAATGATGTGGACTGTGCAATAATAAAGATTGTGCAGTGATATGGATTGTGCCATCATGCGTACTGTGCACCGATGTGGATTGTGCAATCATGAAACCGTGAATGAATGTGGATTGAGCAAAAATGTTGACTGTGCAATCAATTTATGGACATATGAGATGCATTAGTTTTATTGATCCTTGTGTGATTCCCAGGCCCTCGAAACAAAAGACAGAAATGATAATCCTGTGTGTTTACATTCATGTTGTATCATCTCTGCCCATTAACATGAAGTGCGCCAGTCAAATACAATGTACTTTGGGCTTCCTTTATTACTTCACAGTCACACTTTTATGACACTTTTGTTGCCAGAGCTGCCTCAGACCACACTGACCAAGACACGGTTGTCATTTCTATGGAAACTGCCTTTCCAACCACTGTCACAATACATCTATCCATCTATCTGTCCATCCCTCGATCCATCTCTGTTCCTCCATAGAGACAACCAGGTCAAGTTACAGGTCAGATCTGTAAAAATGAGAGGATATATATCAAAGGTCTATCCAAGGAGCGTTTGGTTTTGAAGATTAAAGCACGACAAGCTTTGGCCTCTGCCTGCACCTGGTTGTGGACTAATTTTGTTGTTGCTTGATTATTCAGGTTTCAAGCTGTTCAATAAACCAAAGCAAAAAGTAAACAATACATAAAAGGAACTCTGAAATGGCAATAGAAAGAGGCAACCTAATAGTAAGAATACATGTCTTTAATGCAAGATAAATCAATGTAATACCAACGTAACAATCATTCTGGGCAAAGAAATAACATCTCCATGGAAACAGGCGGCCAAGAAGTTATACTGAACAATTTTTGGTATTGTATTCTTTTATTGGTTGTCTTTTTCTTTCTTTCTTTTGGGTGACTCTATATTGTATCTCCAGCTGGTCAATTTTACATCTCTTCCTACAATCTCAGGTAAATTGTCACATCTATTGCCATTTGTGTGAAGGAGAGGGGGAGTGTACAAAGCAGTCTCCCTTCGATCACCCAGCTATACTCGTAGTATTTTGGACCCCCAACCAACCAGCCCCCCTCTTTTGCCTGTTTGCCTGTGTCCCATTTCCACCGAAGGAAATGAGGTTGGAAAAAGCAATTGGAAGTGAGAAAGAAGAGGTTGATTTTGAAGGACAATTTACACTAGACAGCATTCAAACAGGACCTTGCGTGACCTTTGGGAATGAATGTAGATTAATGAACAAAATGAGATAAGATTTACGCATATTGTTGGTTGAAAGAGAAGAGAGGTTTAGGTTTATTTTGTTGGATACGTTGGGAATACATGTATTATTTTGACAGCTCATGGTAAGATGTTTTGGGAGTCATGTTTCCATATTGAGATGAAGTATGCTGAGGTTAGAGCTATAGGAAACAGGATGCCACAAGAGATTTAAAGATGAAGTTTGAGGGTTTGAGAGGAGAGGATGCTTATTTACATAAAGTCTTTGCTATTTATATTAGGCTCTGAAAAGTTAAACTTGCTGGTATGGCCTCACTGACCACCCCAAACATACATGCTTTTCATCCAGTAATATTACAGGAAATGTATGTTCTATACATTCCAAACCCATTCAGTTGGGCATGGGGGCTTCTGTTTGTCGTTTGGTTCATAAAGTTGGTTGCTACTGACTTATGCTTCAGCTCAAATCAGAGAAGAACCTGAACCTGAATGGAGCTACGGAACTTTTTAAAAAGTCTGCAACACAAGTAAACGCTACGGTTACCTGGTTTTCTTGATTCTTTTCATACGAATGTGATCGAAAAAGCAGACCTGACATTGGAAAATGGTTTGAAGTGACAGTAACTAAAATGCACTGATCTATTTATACAAAAATGTATCCTGTAATGTCTGTGGTGTCTTTCCCAAAAACACAAAGCTTACCTTTTGGTTTATGGGCCATCATGAATAAAGTGTTTAGGTTCCACCTTGTCACTGTTGTATTTTATTTACATTAAAAGAATTTAAATGTCAAAATCACCAAAAATTAGATTAAATGGAGTGAGTTAGCTGGAAATTTTGGGGTGAATCATGAATTTAATCTAATGTATGTATATATCTATCTGATATATATCTAACATATAAATACACAGGTTCCCAGCACTTTTCTGTATAAATCATTTTGCATGCACTCCTCTACAGTTGTGGACTTTTGAGTGTAGTTTGAGTTAGATACATGGAGATAATTCCTAATTTTGATATATGTATTTTTGCCACACTCCTTTTCAGTTAACTAACTGGTCGATATGCTAGATTGAGGGAGAATTTCTTCAGTCGACTACAGCCCTACGCCGTTGACATGCAAATAAAACATCTTTTAAATTGCCACTTGTATTCAAAATATCACCCATAAACAGGAAATCAAACCCCATACCCTTGATGCTAATAACCTGGCAAATTGACGGGCAAATTCTCAAAATACTGCGCCACTCGATGGAGAAGACGTAATATTTTTCAATCAAAATTCCTGTGAAGTGGCTTTTGTCGTGGCCTTTCCTTTTAACTGTCACAATAGCCTCCTAGCCCCTTTCATACAAGCGTTAGAAAATGATTTAATAATTTCCCTGTAGTGTAACGACAGAAGCTGCCGGTCATTTTGTCGGTCCAAAGTGTGAATGGGCGCTAAATTGCTCCACAAAAAGGGCAGTTTGATCATAGCAGTGGCTTTCTGAAACTGCTGCTGATATGCTAATACCCAACAGAATGAAATCAGGCTTTTTCATGCATCTACTTCAAGGCTTAATCGCAAAAAACAAAACAAAACCGGCTGTTAAATTCAAATGCACGCAGATGAAAATAAATAAATGCTATTTTCAATCTGATAGAGACGAGATTTAATTGAGTTTCTTTGAGAATTGTTGATATATCGGCTTACCAATTGCTTTTGATGACATCGGCTAATTAAAGGAACACGTCCGTGACCAGAATAAAACGTGGAGTCAGATAATCTTTGAGCCAGTAATCTGATGGCGTGGTCAAAGAAGTGTGGCCATCTTGAAATAGCTTTGTACATGAAAGTTACTCCGTTGCGATGGTAAAATTGAGATAACCGTTTTGATTTGGGAAATGAAATCAAATGTATTTCAAAGTCTGTGGACATCTGGCACTCTTTGATAAATGGTTGGCTCCATTCTTGTCGTACTTGTTGTTAAAAAGGCCGAATTTGGTGTAGTTTTGTCGGTATGCAAACATAAAAATGGCTTTCCTGACATGTTAAAGAGCAAATGTAATCTCTATTAAGCACTGAACATTTCCAAGGAGCTACAGTGAAGGTCAGAATGCACCTTCACTGTGTTCCTCAGTAATTCTCTTGGCTGTTCCCATCCTCATTTCTGAAGGTCGGGGGTCATGGACGTAACAAACCACCTCATACTCTGTTGTGTTGCCAATGTTGTTCACTTCCCAAGAGATGTTTTAGTCCAGTTCTGGATGCATCACTCCACTGTCGCCTTTGTTCTCTTACCATGTGGGCGCAGGGATTTTAGTCCCTGTTGTTATGGCCAAAATACTGTCGTTTTCAGTTACTTATTTATGAATGTTTTTACAGTTGATATTAGCTCTGTCAAGGGCTATATTTATTGCAATTGAATAAAAAAATTGAGGAATCATCCAAGTGCAAAGGGTGAAAATATTTAGATAATAGAATGTCTTCTGCAAAGAGCGATAGAAAAATCTTGTTGTGTCTGTAGTTTGGACATATATAATAAATAGAACCAAACTAATTGTTACTACATGTTCTGAAATTCATGGGATTCTTGTATGCCCAGATTCACAAAACATGGAGAATCAGCATTTTAGTTTATGCAGCTAAAAACTGAACAGTCTTCCTGAAGATGTGAGACAGGCCTCTGCTCTGACAATGTTTAAATCGAGGCTAAAAAGAGTTCTGTTTAGCTGTGCATACGGCTGAAAGATTTTATCTGTGCTCTTCTCTTTTAAAGTAATTTTTACGATGATTTTGTATGTCTAAAGTTGTTTTGGGATTTTCATGCAATTGTATTCTGTTTTGTAAAGCACTTTGAATTGCCTTGTGTACGAATTGTGCTCTACAAATCAACTTGTCGTGCCTATTGTGTGGTCAGTTCATAGTCTTTTCTCAAATGTGAATGCATCTGGAGTTGAAGAATCTTACTTTTTAAACACATAATGCAACTCTAATCGAAATTTCAATTCAATTTATTTATTTTTTCTTTTTCAAAATTGTGCAGCCTTGGCTTTGTCCCCATTTCCTTCAAGTCTGACTCTGTAGATAGTCCAGGAGATCCTCAGTATGTCTATTCTAGTATGAACTGTGACAGTGTGGCTGTCGACAGGGTCCTCACAGACTCAACACGATCCACACCGCTGTCTCTGGGAGCTTAAGATGTTGAAGAGCTTGATCACACCACAAAGTGCTAGGTGACCTCAGGACTGATCTTGCTGCCCCAGTCGGACTCTGATCTTCTGAGATCCATCTGCAATACTTAAGTCATGAGACATCTGTTTCTGGGCAGTTGTCGTTGCTTGGATATGTGCACTTTTCAAACTCTGTAACTTTCAAAGGTTTTCAAAGCTCTGCATTAGATCATTCATCCACTTCACACACTTGATGCTAAGCAGATTTTGTAGCCACAGCTGCCCTGAGGCGGAACGACCAAAACCTAGTGGCAATCTATGCCTCTCGACTTCTCCCATCACCGCTTATCACTCCTGCGCACAACATTCTCTGACTATTTTATGTAGTGCTGGGTTAAAAGATGAACACACACAATATTGCAATTATAGCATTCATCGATGAAAACTGAGCACTGTTGCATTAGAAGTTAACAATTCAAACCTTTTTTAACGATCGAGGTGCTCAAAATGCAAACAGTGCAAACTAAAAGCTGAAACCCATGCATACTTTTGGAACTGCATTGCTATTTTGAACCATGTGTGTGTCACTAGCTGCATGTCTGTGGACTATGAGCCTTTACTTGCATAAAATGTCGGAGCCAGCAGATGCTAATGCACACGGCGGCCGACCCAGACCCCCTCACTTTGCATGTGCAGGTGGAGAGGGCTGCACAGTGAGATTTGGTCATGAAACTTTTATGGACAGTGTGTGGTGGTCTGTGGGGTTATAAATACTTAAAGGGCAGGCGACTCCCAGAAAACACCTCCCCAGGGCTGCATGCACATACAGCCTGTCACACCTGTCTCCTTCTAGTGTCCCAACTCCTGTTTCCTTTCCTCTACATTCTTTTCTCTCCAGGCTTTTTCCTCCTGACCCTGTCTTCTCTTCTCGTATGTACCTGAAATACAGAAATTTCAAATATTGTTTTGGACTTGTCTTCAATGTGACATGCTTAGAGACAACAGATGGAAATAAACATCCTTGCAATAATCTCTGTAACTGCATGATCTACAAATCTGGATAGGGTATTGCTAGCTTAAAGCAGAACCAAGGAACTCCACCTGCAGGTCGTTTGTGAAAATACACTGCCAGTAAAAACATGCTAAAGCTTTTTTTTTGTTCTTTTTTCCCCTTCTTTTTTAATTGAAACAAGGAAGTACAATCACATAAACATAAAAAAAGAGAGCCATGGAGAGTTTGTCTTCGGGTCGGCATCAGGAAATGTTGCAGCTGGTTTCCCGGCTACACTTATAGATTTGTCATCACCACACGAACTTACAATGACGTTTAATAAGGTAAAAATGTTACGTAGTTCTGCTTTGAATCTGTTGTGAGTTGGAATAGTGGCCAGTCCATTGGTGCAACAACAACAAAAACAACAACATCGCCATCGGCCCAGAAAGCATTTTTCCCATTGAGCAGAATGTAAAAACAAACTGCTCATGTTCAGCTGACAGGGACCTAGAACTTTCACAAACGTTGGATTCGGGGAAAAGGGCCTGTTTTCAGATCATGGACTCTCAGTTCTCAGTTCTAGCCATCATGTTTGAAAACTGAGGCTTGTGTAACTGTTGCAGACATTGATAATATGCATGGTCCCTGTCAAATAAACAAACCCCAATGTTATAATGATTGCGCATGTTTGTCTGTAGATCTATATATTAGTAAGTCTTGACTAGGCTTTCAGCACATTTCTGATGAGTTTCAATCGTTTGTTTAGTTTTCTTGTTCAGCTTGACTTTCTAATTGCTAATTTACTAATAAAACCAGAAATACAGAAAACAAAACAATTTATAAAACTAGTCACAATATTTTTTTTTCTTTGTTTCCAGCCATTTTACCTCATGTACACATTTGTTCGATTTGATTTCTTTTCATAACGCCCAAAATCCCAACAGCTTTTACCTCAGTGAGCAACAATGAAACTGTAACAGGTCAATAATAGAAAAGAAGATTAAATAAACAATGGTAGAGATCATTTAGCAAGTGGATAAGTGTCCCAGAGCGCCCCCTGTCCTTGACCCTCCTTCTTGGCAAAACTACAAAAAACCTCAGGGGAAAAGTAGAGAACCACAGGGAGGGAGAGATCCTACTCCCACGGATGGACAGACGGACTGCAGATGGTCCAGGACTGACACATCCATTTGGACCAGAACCACTCAGGAGGAAGGAAGGCGGCTCATCTAGTGTGGAGAGAGTTCCTCCAGGCAGATGTGGAGCAGCTCACAGTGTAAAGATGAACAGTAGAGTGTTTGTTTTACTTTCTGTTTTTTACTGGCTCTCTCCTCGGCATGCCTCCTGTCTCCTCGTCTCCTTTTTCCTTCCCTCCTTCCTTCCTTCCTCTCTCATCTCAGTGTCCTTTGGTGTGGTGCCTCCTTGTCTCCTCTCCTCTCGCCTCGCTCTCTTCTCTAATTTAGCCTGTCACTGCTCTGTACCTCTGACTCATATTCTTACACCGGGGACTGCAGCTGTCTGTGCAAATTCACCCGGTGAGATTCTACATTTATTAGCGTACCGTATTTCAACAAAAACAATTTCGTAGATATTTGATTTATTTGTAATTCAATATTAAAAAAGAAATATGATTATCTGGTGTTGAATTGCTGCCTAACCATCTTGTTGAAAGGAAAAATTCTGAAACTGTACAAGAGCAAAACAAGAACTACTTCATAGAGACAGTCAGCAATGCGTCATAGAGTTGCGTAAAGGGGAAAACACTCGGTTAAGTTAAATGTTTTGCCTATTTCCTTGTTGATTATGTGCCTTTTAAGCACAACTATAAGTCGAGTCAAAATAGAATTTGAACAACTCTATCTGACAGCATTAGCCCAGAAAAGTAAACTGATTATTCAGTTGGGACCGCTGGAAAGTCTACGTATCTGCATTTGCTCACGTAGTTGTTGAACGGTGAGTGATAGAGCAGCACTTTTTTATTAAAATTAGATGACTGTAGATACGGCTAATTTAAGACAGACGCCAGAAATGTCACTTTGAGGTACAAGATAATTACACCAAATCAAAATCACATTTGAAAGGTCACAACCCCAAAGACTACAAAGTCTTGACATAATTTCCTCTGCTACCAACAAAATAGCCAGATATTTGTATGTAAAGCCTTCTAACCTTGCAGTTTAGACCTCACAAATGTAACAGCAATCACAATACGTGTCAGACAAATTGCAATCAGATATTTTTCAGCCTCGTTCAGCCCTTTGTGGAACAGACAAAAAATAACTAGGCGGCTTGCATTTCAGCATCGTAAACAGAACATCGTGCACTAAAATAGTCGATGTAGGTCAACAACTCTTCATTGTTCCCTAAAATGAGCGCTTAATCTGCCCCAACGAGAGTAAATATAGCACTGTATTTGAGTATCGTTGAAATATGGAATGCAAACAACCAGTGGCGGACCTAGGAATTTGGGAGCCCAAGGCAAAATTTAGTACAGGGTCCTCCTCATCAAATGTGTTCGTTTCTTTTGAATGGTTTGGAGGTCCTTCCCCGGCAAAACATAAGAAATCAAATCATATTTCCCATATGTTGGTGCATTTAACATTAACATTTTAACACATGTTCGAGCTAATTTAAATACATCATATTCATTTTCAGTTTTATCATGTTATATTTTGTTGACTATTTAGCTTAGTTTGAAGACCCTTGCGTCTATAATGATGAGGAAGGGCATCTTATTGGGGGCCCCTTTAGGTTGGGGGCCCCAGGCAATTGTGGCCTGTTGCCTAATGGTAAGTCTGCCACTGCAAACAACATGGAATTAGAAAGAAATGATACATAGCAGAGGCAGAAGTCTGAGTTTTGTTGCCGTAAAGTCTGTGACAAGCGATCCAGCAGTTCCCATAACCTCTCGCTGGTAGACTTTATGGTACATGAAAGCCCCCCTCGCTGCTCTGTGATAGTTCTACAGTCTCACAAACCTGGATGTTTTAAACAGACACAGCCCTGAAATCATGAGAGAAACTGTAACTGTCGGCCTTTGATCCTCTCAAGTGTTTCTGCTCATCTCCAACACTTTCCTCTCCCTCTGTCTACAAGTCTGTGTTTGAACTGCATTGTGTTTCATGCTCACAACTTTACCCAGAGAGGGGGGAGAGAGGAAGGGAGAGGGAGATGAGGAGAGAGAGGATGAAAGAGAGAGATTTGGAGACAAAGGAATATAAAGGAAAAGGGCAGGGGGAAGGAGGATGGGAGAGAGAGAGGGAAAGACAAAGAGAGCGTGAGAGAGACAGGGAGAGAAAAAGGAAAAAAGTGATCGAGAAACGGAGAGGGCGGGGGAGAGGGTGGGAGAGAGAGGAAAATAGAAAAGGAGATGGAGAGAGCAACAGGGAGAAAGGAAGGGAGAGAGAGAGAGTAAAAGAGTGAGGATAAGAGACAGAGAGAGTGGTAAAAGGGAGAGAGGGAGAGCAACAAATAGGACATAGGCAAGATAGCGAGGGGAAGGGAAGAGAGAGAAGTAATGAGAGGGGGAGAGAGAGAGAGAGAGGAAGAGAGAGAGGGAAGAGAAAGATCGAAAAGGAGACAGAGAGAGCGATGGAGAGAGGGCGGGAGAGTGAGGGGGAAAGAGAATGAGCAAGGGAGACAGGGAGAGTGACAGAAAGAAAGAGAAAGGGAGAGGGCAGGAAAAAGAAGAGACTGAGAGCAAAAGAGAGAGGAAGAAATGAAAAAAAAGGAGGAGAGAGAGAGACCAAGACAGAGGACATTAGCAGAAGGAGATGAATAGAGGGGAAGAAAGAGAATGACAGGTGGTGAGAGAGAAAGGGAGAGGAATAGAAATAGAGAAAAAGAGACATATAGGGGAGGAAGGGAGAGGGGAAGAGGGAGGGAGAAAGAAAGAGAAGAAGGAAGGAAGAGGGAGAGAAAGAGAGCAAGATAGGGAGGGAGAGCGAGAGGAAGGGAGAAAGAGATGAAGAGAGGGGAAGAGAGAGAGAGGAAAAGGTGTGAGAGAGAGGACTGAAGCAAGAGGGGTGGGGAGAGAGGAAAAAAGACAGAAAAAGAGACAGAGAGAGCGATAGGGAGAAAGGGCAGAGGAGAGAGGGAGAGGAAAAGAGACCGGGAGAGAAAGGAAAGAAGTAAGGGGAAGAAAAGGAGAATAAGATAGAGGACATAGGCAAAGGGAGGAGAGAGAGAGAGGGGAGAGCAACAGAGGTGGTGAGAAAGAGAGAGCAAGAGGCCGCATGAGGGGGAGAGGAAGAGAGAGAGAGAGAGAGAGGGAGGGAGGGCTTTATAACATGTAGAGAAAGTCTTTAGATCCTGTTGTCTTAGATTTTTGTGTTTGTGGGGGTCATGGACTGATTTGATCTCCATAGCAACCGCTAATCTTTTCAGCACAAAATTTTATCAAAATCGACTGCTTTATAGACACCTCTAATTCCTCAGCCGCTGTCACACTATTACCTCCTATTTGTATTGATTCAACGAAGATATTTAATGTTTAGTATGAGAAGTGTTTCGTTATGCTGGACATGTTTGTAGATTTATGTTTTTGTTTGATTCATAAAAAATAGGGGACCAACTAATGAGTATTTTGGTAATTGATTAGTTGGTTAGAATGTGAAAGACCTATGAATATGAAGGTTTTTTTCTCAATTTTTCCAAGATAAAGCTTAAATGACACCGTTTCAAGACGTCCCGGTTGATTTAATTACAAATGAAAGAGCGTCTTAAGAAAATGTACAAATTGACTGTGTTCTTTTTGTGTGATTTTGAGTAAGAAAACCTCTTCTCTCAGCTCATGACAGGTTTTGGAGTCTTACTTAATTATTCTCATTTATATATTCAATTGGTTGCAATTATTGATTTGTAAGAATAAATAAAATACATTTGATTCCACTTAAGGTTAAACTAAATCTATGTCCAATTCCCCTCAAGGCGATTCAACTCTAAACATCTGACCTTTACAAACGATTGTGCTGAAAGTGCCTGGTTATATGCGGTAACTATACATTCAAAATAAAGTCTGCAGCTGTACACATTATGCAAACCTAATCTATAACACAATTAAAAGTTTCCGAGATCGCGCAGACTTCTCAGTACCTTTTGTGTTTGCCCGGCTTGAACCTGGCGCTGTAGACGCTCGGATCGCTTGGAATCACTTACTGCCTCCAAATTTGAACGTAATCCTCAAAAAGCAAATCTGCCGCTGGGTGTAATTTGTCTAACCTTTAATTTCCACATTTTATCTTGTCGAGAGCTCGCCGTAAATCCGTACATGGCAGAGATAGATGATCCGTGTGCTCACAAACGCAGACACAACCTTTGAGCGCAGATGAAACAATCCACTAAAGGTTATCTGAGGTATTCATCACGGCGCTGATGACCAAACTGCATTAGCGTTAGCGTTAGCAGCCTCTCCAAAAACACAGCGTCATGAAGGTTAAGGGCAGCTTATGCTAATGCTACCGCGGCTAATGCGCGCCGTACACCCACAACAGAAGCTTTTGGTAACACACAGGTGAGAATGGAACTTTTTATACATAAAGAGGAGAGCAGTATATGGAATTTTACGCTAATTGAGATCTAAATCATTCCAAATTTTCCGTGATCAGCTTCATTCTGTTCAATCACTGTTGACTTTAAAGGGGACATATTGTGTAAAGTGATTTTAATTAAATGTTAACGGTGTAATAACAGTGTCCCTGATCTGACCTCAAAGTTGTATATCGATCTTTTCCTGCACCTTTGAGTAATCCTGTATTGTGCTGCGTTTGAGGCTTGAGTGATTGAGAATTTGCTGCTTTCACCTACCCCCTATCTCCGCCCACTGCTCTGTGCGCACTTGAGATTAATCAAAACAAATCATTCGGCCTGTCATGATGAATACTATATCGACTTATCACTCGATATATGAAAGAAAAAAACATATTTGGGGCTCAATATGTATCGTGTAGATGTTTTGCTTTGTTTTTTGTTTTTTTTAATAAGATTTGAATCAAAGAAAGTGAAATAAGTAACTTTTATGACTCATTATTGCACCAAACCAACTAAAAAAGTGTTTTTTCTGCTAATCATTTATTGTAGCTCATGTTGTTAACAGTATTTCACAATTAGAATGACTTTACTTACATTGTCAGTGGCACAAAGTAAATATCACAATTAATTATTATTAATTGTGATATTTTCTTGTACAATATATCACACTTCAAAATATGTTATCATGACAGGCCTATAATTCATACTCCTAGTCATAGGCAAAGCTTTCATGTCACACAGCATTTTTCAATAATAAAATAAGGTAAATGAAAAATAGCTGCTTGTCTATGGTGACATTTTACGATGAAGAGGCGGGGCCTGTCAGTCCTGCAGGTTTGAACAGGAAGTTAATGGATTGTTTTCTGTTATTAAGTTGTTTTAAATCAATTTACAAAGAACAAAATGCTAAAGGAAAAAAGACATCATAGTTTAGTACTAAATACCAGAAAAGTAACGTAACTGAACTGAAATCATGATCAATCGAAGACGTTATTGTTTGTTTTTAAAGCGCTGAATGGACTGTCCCAACACTTTACACTGCAGTGCGCTCATGTCCGAGGCTCTTAAAGCCTGCTCTTATAACGCTGCGTGAGTTGTGTGGTCCTCTGTTGTTATTTGTGATTTGTTTCTTATGTATTTTGTCATGCCTTATTGTGTCTTGTTTTATATTTTTCTTTGTAGTCATTTACTTATTCTTGTTTTTTACTCTATTTTCATCAAATTTTATTGTTTACTACGGTATTAACTAGTTGGTTTCATGTGCGGCACTTTGGAAACCGCTTTTGTTCGTGTAGTAGTAGTCGGTGTAATCCCTCATTCATCCAGGAGTGTTCCATTGTAGAAAAGGTGAAGGTCGTCATCTGGACACTTTGTCAAATGTGCGACAGAAAAAAAGTGGATTGGATACAAAGAAAGAGAGCTTTTTGCCACATTGCCCTGCCATAATTCTACATATTATATTATAGGTACTTCTAAGTGTTTTATTGTATGCATCAGTATTTATTTTTTTTTTTTTCTGTTATAGGCACAAGTTCAGGGGTATTTATGGAAATTTAATCAAGCAGCCCTCTGTTTGAAGACAAACATCTACAAACAGTGCCACTAATTACCCTGAACAATGAATAAATAATGCACATAATTGTAAAGTACCTTTTGGTTTCTAGTGCTTTTATTGATTCGATGTTGGAACACATAGAAGGAACACATTTAAAACAACAAGTATCTCTTTTTCTCTGTCTTCCTCTCTCTTTCAATTTCTCTGTTCTCCCTCCCTCTCTGTCTCTCATTTCTCTCGCTGTCTCTCTCTCTCTCTCACACTTTCCTCTCTCTTTCCATGTCTCTGTTCTCCCTCCCCCTCTGTCTCTCATCTCTCTCTCTCTCTCTCTCTCTCTCACACTTTCCTCTCTCTTTTCCATGTCTCTGTTCTCCCTCCCCCTCTGTCTCTCATCACTCTCTCTCTCTCACTTTCCTCTCTCTTTCCATTTCTCTGTTCTCTCTCCCTCTCTCTGTGTCTCTCTCTCTCATCTCATCTTTCTCTCACACATTGTCCTCTCTCTTTCCGTTTCTCTGTTCTCTCTCTCCCTCCGTCTCTCATCTCTCTCACTTTAATCTCTCTTTCCATTTCTCTGTTCTCCCTCTCTCTGTCTCTCATCTCTCTCTCTCTGTCACTTCCTCCTCTTTCTTTCTTTCTCCCCTCATTTATATTCCCATCTCCTCTCTCCATCTCCCTATCCTCTTATCTTTATCTTTCCTCCTATTTTACCTTAATTTCTTTCTCCTTCCTTTTCAGCTCTCTCTCTGTCTGGCTCTTATCTCTCTCTAACTTCCTCCTCTTTTTCTCTCTTTCTCTTCCTCTTCCTCTATCTCCTTTCTCTTCATTCTTCTCCTCTTTCTCCCCCATTTATCTTCCCTTCCCCTCTCTCCATCTCCCTATCCTCCCTCTGATCTTTATCTTTTCTCCTATTTCCCCTTAATTTCTCTTTATTTCCTTTTAGCTCTCCCTCTTTCTCCCCTCATCTCTTCATCTCCATCTCCTCTCTCTTCCTCCTCTTTCTTTCCTCCCACTCCTATTTTCCCTTCTCTCTCCTCCCCTTCTCCTCTCTCTTTACCTTTCTCCTCCTTCTCTCCCTTCTCTCTCTTTTTCTCATCTCTCTCTCTCTCTGTCACTTCCTCCTCTTTCTCTCTCTTTCTCTCCTCATTTATCTTCCCTTCTCCGCTCTCTATCTCTCTATCCCCCCTCTTATCTTTATCTTTCCTCCTATTTTACCTTAATTTCTTTCTCCTTCCTTTACAGTTCTCTCTCTGTCTGGCTCTTTTCTCTCTCTCACTTCCTCCTCTGTTTCTCTCTTTCTCTTCCTCCATCCCCTTTCTCTTTATATTTCTTCTCTTTCTCGGCTCATTTATCTTCCCTTCTCCTCTCTCCATCTCCCTATCCTCCCTCTTATCTTTATCTTTCCTCCTATTTTACCTTAATTTCTCTCTCCTTCCTTTTAGCTCTTCCTCGTTCTCCCCTCATCTCTTCATCCCCTCATCTCTTTTCAGCTCTCTCTCTGTCTGGCTCTTTTCTCTCTCTCACTTCCTCCTCTTTTTCTCTTCCTCTATCTCCTTTCTCTTCATTTTTCTCCTCTTTCTCCCCTCATTTATCTTCCCTTCTCCTCTCTCCATCTCCCTATCCTCCCTCTGATCTTTATCTGTCCTCCTGTTTCCCCTTAATTTCTCTCTCCTTCCTTTTAGCTCTTCCTCGTTCTCCCCTCATCTCTTCATCTCTTTCTGCTTTCTCTTTACCCTTCTCCTCCTTCTCTCCCGCCTCTCTCTTTCTCTCATCCCTCTCTCCGTTCCCCTCCCAGGCCGCTGTGTTGACGCTCTTGTCTCAGAATGTCAGCGAGGTGGAGTTACTCTAGAATGAACGCAGTGTCTAATCTGAGCGCGGCCGACTGTGAAGGTCAGTGTGGTGTTATCATAAAGAGGAGGAAGTCTCCAGACGCTCTTAAATATTGAATTCTCCACGAACCTTAAACCTTTGAGATTTTAACCATATTATAACGATGTCTTTTGTGTCGTTATTTTGAAGGTCAAACACGGCTATAATTGTTCAAAATAAATCATCAACAACATTGTGGATGAGTAACACAATTATAAGCAGCGCAAATGATCAAATGTGCTTCTTTTCGGGGTTTTTTTTTTCCGTGGAGCTGAATTAATACGACAAAATTGAAACTGAAAGTAGTTTCTCGGTCGTTGCTCCAACTGTGGAGAGCATAACTAGCTTGTTTACTAACTGCATGCGGCGATAAAGGACACTTCAACTCACTACATAGAGGTGGGCAATATATCAAAATTTCAATAATTTTATGAATGTAGTTATGAAGAAAAAAGTTTATTGTGAAACTTCAGCCGGAACGACCTTACCCCGTTATCTCAGTCGCGGGGAGTATTTACTTCTAAACATTTAAAGAAGATATCAAACTCTACAATTAGAATTAACAGTGATTAAATTAAGTGAAGATATTGTACAAATGTCTACAAGTTACAAGCCATTCTACCAAAAGTCTAGAACCTGTAGATGCAGCGCTGCCAGTCGTCCATGAGGATTCTGAGCTCCTTTGTCTGAGTCTCTCTTTTATACTATGAGCTAAACATGCTCTTATATGGTACTGGCTTTCTTCACGCAGCAAGAGCAGTGCCAGCCGTACCAGGATACACAAATCAATACACAAACCAGTCTAAACGGGTCTATGTGTCTTGGATGTCTTTGTTAAAGCCCTAGGTGTGTGTTCATGTGGCAGTGCAGCCAAGCATTAAAGCATAAATACATACAAAATCTTTTCCAAATGAAAGTACAATATAGGGTGATCTTTCTTTATAATTTTACAGACATTTCACATTTGTCTGATAATTCAGCCTCAACTAATACTTTTAAAGACACGCTTCAACACATTTCTGTTGGATTGACATAATATCATCTGAATATTGTTATTGGGATACTCCTACTTGTTTCAATATCGCTCACCCCTCTCAACAAACGGCAGACATCTCGAGCTCCATTTTCCACGTTTTTTTCTCCATTTTTCCAATAACGGTCACAGTTTCCATCCGGTCCTTAATTGATGGTGCAGTTAAAAGCTTATTTAAGAAAAGAAAGGTAATAAATTCAACTGTGTGTGTCCCCAAAGTCTGCATCAGTGATAAATGTGAGCGTAGCTGCAATGTTTCTGTTGCTTATCTGGTTTTCTACAACTGATTAGACAGTCATGCACAAACTAAAGAGTTGTAGACTTTTGTATCTATGGCGTGTGCTCATTGGCGCATGACCCCAAAAAAATGTCTTACTTCCGCATTTACTTCCTGATACGGAGGCTGACATCTTTGTTTTACTTCCTGATACGAAGGCTGCCATCTTTGCTTTACTTCCTGATACAGAGGCTGCCATCTTTGCTTTAGGGCGCCACGTGACGACAATCCCCCATGATGCTTTGAGCGACGTGAACGACCAGCAGCTGCAAGTTTTTGTGTTAATGTTAGCTTGTGTGATTGTAATTGTATTCTTCATGTTAGACACACGTGAAAGCGTCTGAAATGAAAGAAAATACAACATACAGGTATCGCTAGTCGAGCCTTTTCCACGTGCTTCTGTTTGTATCGTCCGCCGCTCGTTCACGTGACTCGCACATGTTTACCGTGACGTCACTTCATATAAAAACGGTAATTTCGGTGATTTTAGAAACGGTAGAAAAGAACATTTCCTTCTATTTTATTTAAATACCGATAATAATTCAGTACTGCCTGCAATTATAATGTGAAATTATAGAAAAAGGCTGGTTCCAAGAGGCTGCAGTACCTCACACGGCCACAAATCAATCTGGGACCACAGACAGAGGGGGCGTGCCTTATCCAGTTCTTTTAATACATCCATGGTTTTGAGCTTTTACAGGACAAAATGTCATCACTCACCATTGACTCTGATGCGTTTTGGCCTCACACTGTTAAATTCTAAAAGTTGTGATTTATCTGTATAACCTCTGTACGAGACGAAGGTGTCCATTTTCCACAAAGTCCGATCTAACTTCTTTTCTGTGTTGTATTGATCTGTGTTTTGCTGAACTATATTATTTTCCGCTCCCTTCAGTCCCAGCAGAGGATGGTTTGAAAACACAAGGACTTTAATGAGATGGGAAATACAATATGACAAGGCGGTTTGTTCTGCAGCTGATTCTCTGTTGTCAAAATTCAAAAGCCAGGTTTGAACTCACAGGAGAAATACAAGTAGATTTGCAGAAACAAGCAGAAGGAAAGACAATAAACCGTTCAAGTCAAAATATTGTTATTGAACTGGGCAGTTGAGAAACAAATATATCTGTTTTATCATTGGGGAAATGCTACAGGCATGTGCAAGGCTTTAACAAGCGCGGGAGGATGTGTGGAAGTCACTTCCAGCAACTGTTCGTGCTCTTGTCGTTGGAAAATATTGCAATCTTCAATACACGTTAGTAAAAATTAAGAAGAAATACCAATAAATCCAGTATTGGAAATGTGTTGAGGAAAAATAAACTGAACCGATTGCACTGTATTTCTGATCTTCATAAAACAAAACTCTTCTCATCACTCACTTTTTTGTGCCTCTTTCGTGCATCACCAGCCTCCTCAACCTCTCCATCTCCTTCCTCTTCATCATTGCCCACAAAACTCCAGCTGGAAATGTTTTACCAAATATATCTTTCAGAGTCTTTTTTTTGTTCTAAATTGTTTGCATCTCTAAAAAATGTCAAAGTGTATTTATTTAAGGCGAGACACTGCAGGTGAAGAGGAAAAAAATATATTAAATTTAGAGAAAGACACTTTTCTAATTTACGATATGTTGCGTTACGTCAGAAAAGTAAACTGATTACAGATGTTAAATTACAGCAGGTGGCCCTAGCATTACAGTAGCATTTAGCCACAGCTTCTGTTAGCATCTGTCGACATTTACAGATATTTTTCTTTGTGTCTTTGTGTTTGTATTTCGTTCAATAAAACTCCTAATGTCATGGTCTGCGCTTGTAGTTGTTGAACAGTGGGTGGTAGAGCAGCCCTTCTACATTAAAATGAATGAAACGTTCCCTCAGAAAGGATTTTTTTGAACAATAAAAACATGCCAGACAGATGTGTTTAATGCCATATTGTCGAAGCATGGAGACTCAGCAGATGTTGATGTTGAACCCACCTTCAGAAAAGTTACAAACTGCAACTTAAGACGGAGAAAAAAAGCTCATTCATTGTTCAAACTGTGCAGCTTCATGTGTTCTGACACCTGTAAGTAATGTATCATGTTTTCTTCCACAACAATGAGAAAAGCCAAGCTGAGCAGAGCCCGGGGCAAACTTGGAAGCGACTCACTTTCTCGGCAGATTGATTAGGCCTGTCTTGAGGAGCCTGCGCATGGATCAGTTCAAGCCTTTATTGTATCGTGATCGGCCTCACTTTTGGAGCGGTCTCCATCTCCTCCTCGGCCGTCAGACGCCTCCTCTCCACCGCCGACGTGCCGTGACAAACGAAAGGAGAAGACGGGCCGACTTTCACGGCAGGGCATCTGGGTCAGTGGATCGGACGGGCTTCAGTGTGCGCCTTTGGGAGGACAAGGAGGAGATAAAAGGAGCCTTATAGATAAACAGTTGTGCGCTACGCTGTTTGATGTATGTGTGAAGTCAACGCAAGACCTTGACGAATTGTTAATTACACGTTTGATGTGGTAATAATGATGTGTTATAGACGTTTAGGCTCGTGCGGTGTGTGTGCCGTGCTGCCGTGGCCGTAGATTGAGTGAGGTACTGTATGGACTTTATTTATAGAGTGATTTGGCCCTGTTTTTGATCCTTGAATTCACCCGGGGTTTGGTCTGTCAGGAGCAGTGAAGCGCCAGGGGAACCATCGCCAGATCTGAGCCAGGAGCTTGGTCTGGGGGAGTGCCTCGCTGTAGGATCAGGGTTTTTATGTTCAGGATTTAAAGCGAGACACTACAGACAAATCTCATTTAACTTTTTTTTGTTTGTTTTTTGGTCAGTTTGCTCCCTCAACACATCGGCTTTCATGTGGAAAATTGTCCAATCTGCTCCTAAAGATGTTTTATTCTTTCATTTAATCCACTTCATCCATAGATTTCTCTGGGACTTGTAACTTCAAAGGCCGTTTTCTTAAAATTCCTTCGGGACATAAAAATAATAATACTTGAAATAAACCCCACAAACACCAAACTTTACAATCTTGGACTCAACAAGATTTTGACAAAAAGTACAGAAGGATTTTTTAGGATCATTTTAAAACTAATTTATTGAAGTTTTAAGAAAAAAATGAAGCAAAATATGAATTTTTAGGACAATTTCCAGTCCTAGTTTACTCAAAAACTAAATAAGATGTCCAAAATCCCCTCTATAATATTTTTTAGACCTTACATGTGTACACAATGAACCAAGACATTTGGTTTGGTTTGGAAACCTGGTTCTGTCCATTTTTCAGATTTAAATGTACAAAATGTGTGTATTTTTGGCCATTTGTACACATAAAATGCCTCACTTCTACAAGAAAACATGACATGATCAAAAACGTGTAATGTGTTTATATATATTTTCTTACATTTATGTCAGTAAACTACAGGGAAAGTTTCAAATTGATGATTTTAATGTAAGATTTTCCCCTATTCACCTGTTGTGTCTCACCTTAAGGCGACTAAACTAGCAAACACGCTCTTGAGTACCTTTACGTTTTAGAACTTAGAAATATTGGCTGTAATGGACGTTGCTTTCTATCAGTCAGGCCCTTAGTTGTAATGAATGAGATTTGACATCAGAACGAGTCTGGTGATGATTTATGGACTAAAAACATCACAGGAAACCTTCAGATCTGCACTTCAGATGTCAAAAATCTGGTTAGTTTGGAACGGAGCGAATGAAGGAATGAAGCGAAATACAACTCCAGTTATGGTTTTGATAAGGGAATAATGTTATGCTGATGATATATTTTGCGTAATACATGTTTTTTTAACCTTTTTTGGTTGAAAAGATGACCAAATCACACCCTTTTAGAAAAGAAAGTGTTGCAAATATTGTCAGTCCCACTGCCTCGTTCTTTAACGTGGCAATAGTGAGTTTAGGGGAGGGGTTTTTGCTCAGAAGTCGGCCCAGGACACTTCAAAATCGTATCTTAGTTTATTAAATCTAAACGTGAAACTATTAACTCAAATTGTTTTTTTCAAGGCACATCTGGCAATATCTCAGGGCATAGTGATCCCAGCACACTGTTTAAAATCAAGGCTACAAGGCAAATCGCTGCATTATTCAGTCTGCCTCTTATTGTTACTGGCACAACACACTGAGTATTTAAGTTGTTGGAAAGTGTCAGTTGAATCTAAATTGTCATTTTATTCACATACTAATGGCAAGATCAATTTCTCCTTCAATAAAGAAACATAGTTAGTTATTGTACTGCAGGTTTTATTGTATGATTAAAGTAAAACTCTCATTTTCAAACCATATAAACCAAGAGCTTAACTGCTTTGCACATCAATTTAATTTTAAAAACACTTGAAATTTGAACAGAGTTAAATCGACATTGAACCGTCAGCTTCAATATACTTATAGGCAGCAACCAATGGAATGCCCCTTAAAAATAACTGTTCTTTGAATTTCAGAAAGAATAATCTCTTTCTTCTATTCATGACAATTTTTCTACTTAATTTTATATTTAGTGTTGCTTTTCAAATTTGTCATTACAATGTGAAGTGGCTAAAAACCCACAAACACAATTCAGTAACTTCCTGTGTCTCTGCGCACATTATTACACGTTTTTACGGCAGGATTATATCACTTATGAGGTAGTTGTCCTGCATTCTAAAGTTTATAAAGCTGAGTTTTCTTGACCTTTTCGTTTCTAAAGCTTCCATTTAGAGTGAGGCATAGACAGAGGCTCAATAAGTCGTCTGGTGCGGCTCGTTTAGTTCCTCTTTGGTCTGTAATCCTCTGCAGCTCAGAACGGCTCAGAGGAAGCACTGTGACCTTGTCTGTGCTCTCCATAAAGATTCAACATAAACAAATAAAACTAAGTGGATACCTTTTCCAAATGCTACCACCACTTCAATTGCAATATCTCAACAAAATGGAAATGTAATATTAAGGGGTGATGGTGTTTGTTCTGCTTTTTGTGAAAATGTGCCTGATCCAGTCTGATGCAGTCGGGTTTAGTGTCTTAGATGTTTCCAGACCTTGTTTGTCTTTAGTGCTGTGTTTCTTCATTCATTACAAAGTCTGTTTCATAGTATATCGCCAGTTATAACTTGTCTTGTTTATTTATGCTATAGAAACAATATTAAAGATGCAACTTGTATTGCAAAGAATATTTTAGATTTGAATTTGATTCAACCTTACTTTTAAAGGTCCCATATCATGCAAAATCGACTTTTCAGAGGTTTTAACCTTCCTACAGTGCTATTTGGGCCTCGTATGTTGTGCCCAAAGTGGTTTTTTGATTGATTCCCTCATGTTTTCACTAGAGAACTGTCTTTTCCGTCCCCCTCGGCTGAGCAGGCAGACGGGGGCTCCTCACCAGGATGACGCGCTTCACCAGGATGACGCGGTGTTTAAGCCACGCCTCCAGGAAGTGTGCAGCCGCAAGAATAAAAACAGCTAATGCTAATGCTACACAGTAATTACACGATGGATACGACAGATCGAAGAGTTAGCTTGTTATTTACCAAACGGCAACGTCCGTCGTCGAGGTACTGGAGCAGGTACTGGGGGAGACAGCCTGCTCTCTGTTCGGGGGGTCAGATCTCAGAGTGAGCCGTTTGCTTTTGCAAGGAGGGGGGCCAGTCCAAGAAATGGGTGTTTTTTTGGAAACTGTTATGTTATGGATATTGCACAACGCAAAATTTTATCAACAAAGCCCTTAGAATAGACAGTGTAAAGGGGAAAATAGCAGAATATGGGACCTTTAATCTGAAATCATTCTGATTCATACCCTTGTCGTTGTCTATGTTTGAACTAGTTTTGTCTTGAAATGACCCTGGTTTAGTCCTGATGAAGTAGGGTTTTTTATGCAAGTTTCAGCAGATCAAATTTAGTGATTTTTAATGCCATAATCAACATTAAAACAAGATTTACGCTATTGTCATGTCAAAATTACTGGCTTGAAACCATTCCATTGGGCAGCAAAATGACGACAATATTAAAAAACAACAACTTTATAATATTCAAAAACCTAATTTATATGAAATTTACACAATGATCATGTATGTTTTGAACCATATCTAACTATATCTAGATTCAATAAATCCAGAACACATCTGGGATTCAAGTCCAAGTCCCTCCACATCTAAAAATGTTGCGTCACTATTTCAAACCATGTACGTATTTCTTGTTACAGTGGTTAAAATCTTGAAGTGACATTATAGTAGTTTGTCCTCAGTGTGCTGCTGGTGACTGTGGAGGTGGAGTTTCGGTCTCGGGGGTGACATTTGGACAGGGGTCAGGGAACAGTTAATGAGTGATTTCACAGAGGAACAGGGGGCCCTTGTGTTTGGGACGTACTGTACGAGCCTGCTGTCCCAAAGGAGGACGGGTTCAGCGCTGGATGGGACAAATGCAAAAGTAGCAACGTAAGATTAATGTGAGCTCAAATCTAAAGGCAAGTTAAGACAGATTTTATTATACATGGATTTCAGAGTTATAGAAGATAAGCACAGTAGATACAGTCGGCAACGAGTCAAAGAAGGAGTGGGTGAAAACTCTTCAATTATTCAAAAGGAAACAGTACTTTTTCCTGGCAAATTCTGTGTATTTTAAGCAGAATCCATTCAAGTCGAGTCTTATCGGAGGTTGTTGATGTGGCATTTTGTCAGTTGTTCTGTAGATATCCATTTATTGTGTCCACGGCAGGGGTTTTGAGGGGAAGTGGGTTGGAGATGCCAAAGACAGTCTGGAGTACTTTGTTAATCTTAGTACAGTATTACAGAGCAATAGGACAGTCCCAAAACACATGGAAATGATGGGCCACATGGCAACCACAGTTTGTCCTGCAGTTAGTATCCCCCTATGAATAGCGGGCACTTTGACATGGATTTATACATTTTTTAAAATGTGACACGTTTTTCCAACAGAACCCCCTCTAAACATGTGATTTTGTTGTCCTCCGTTGTGAAGTACATATATTTTCCCATTCTTCATCTGTCAAAACAAAATTATCTTCTCTTTCTCACTTACTTTTTAATATATTTGTAAAAGTTCTTGATCAGGTTATTATTAATATTCCCCTTGAACTTTGACTCATACTGTTATAATCGTCATCATTGTATTTAATTTCAAGATTGTAATCACTTGTAAGTACATGTGAAAGTCCTGTTTTTCAATGTGACATATTTTATTTTAATTAACATTTGGTATTTTCAGGGGAGTCCTTACTGAGTTTCACACCCTTCTTTGGGCCAAGAATGTTTAACACAGATGAGGCAGTTATTCTAATACGGCAAGTGTAAGGGTCTAATACTTAAAAGAAATGATCAGGCTCATTATTTTTCAGATATTTCTTCTAAAAACATCATGATATCAATGGGAAAACGCTCTTTTCTCGCTCCTCTATTCGTGAGTATGACATCATTCACCACCCCTTTCTTGCACTCTTGAGTAGATTTACTGTTTTTTGGAAGAAATTACCAAAAAATACCAAAAATAGAGATCCACAAATGTCATTATTTGTCAAGGATTGGCACCACAGATGTATCATATTAATCTTATGGCTCAAAGTCCTTTCAAGTGACAACAGTCGTGTCTTTGGAGTTGAATTATGGCACCGCTTTCTGAAGCTATTGTGAAAAAATGTCACTTCTGTTTATTTCTGCTGACAGTGAAGATGTTGAACTTGTGTATAGACGCTTTACTTACAGAGATTAACCATAAACCAGCTCAACAAATCTACAATCTGACAGTTAAACTCCAAATTCTAACCTTTCTCTGGTTCATTTTTAAAGTATAAAGATTCATGAATGTTGAACGCAATGCTTTTTATAGAAGAAACCTATGCAGACACGAGTAGAACGTGCAAACTCCACACAGAACGACTGCTGGACACTAAAAACCGAATCCAAATAAGTTACTACTTCATAAAACACAAAGGCCTAAAGGTTTGTCTGACTTATTGCTCACTCCGACTGTATAAACACGTCTCACACTTCCTAATATCTTGACAGTAACGGTTAATAAACACCACCACAAAAGTTAAACGCAAACTATCGATCCATGTCTGGACAGGGGATTAGCGCGACCCGGCCTCCGTATCCCAGCATGCCCCTGTGCTGGCTCGCAGCTCCATAAAGTTGTCTCTGTAACACCGTAAACATGGCAGACCAATAATCCGGCGGTGAGCTTGATATAACGGCGGGTTCATGGGTGTCATTTCTCTGTTAAGTGCTCCAGATACACAGGTAATTGCTTTGTGCACTTTGTGATGTTTAACAAGCGCCAAAGAAGAGTTTTATTGACTATTTATAGACTAGAGTAGTACTAGAGTAAACATCACTCTCAATACACTGTGAATGATGCAGTTGGATCTGGTATTTTGGCTTAATTAAGGCGGGAGTAAAGGGCTGCAACTGTTATTTTAGTCAGCGATGTTAAGTGTATTGTGCCTTGAGATTGTTAAAATGCCCAGAGGAAGGTCAAAATATGCCAATTGAAGACTTTTAGATGGAAACTATTTACGGATAACAAGTGTGTTTTATGAAAATCATTCTTTTTATATTCTTTTTAGAAATATTGCCACTGTATTTGCGACAAAACATATATTTAAATGTGTTTTAGAGTCTGCATAATCCAGATTAGTCATAATTGGTCATTTTTAATGGTCGATAATAACAATTATTACAATTCACTGTTGCAGCCCTAAAAAGGTATACATTTTTACATCAAATTTTAGACTTCAACAAATTATATTAATCCAAAAAAGGAAATTAAAGTCAGAGTAGCTCAAACATAACAGAACAAATATTTCTAAATATAACAGCAATTATACTGGCTTATGTTATAGATTTGGGTAACTATGATTTCTGCTCTAAATCCTTCTTTTCTTTGTCCCATGTGGGTCTTGTGTTGGGAAGAATGCTTTTAAACGTTTTTTAGTCACAGAATACTGAATACAAATATATTTTATAAAATGTTCCGCTGCAGTCACTGTTTTCCAAATGCGTAGAATACTTTCACATCGAGCTGCATTATTGACCTTTATTTCACCAGGAAAGTCCCAGTGAGATTTAGAATCTCTTCAGGGACTCAGGGAGGCCTGGCCCCAGAGGGAGGAGCCTATTGAACATGTTTCATTACAGTGGAAAAATATAACTTAGAACTAAAACAGCTACACTTATTGTCACTGTTTGCGATGGGTTTATTTTACAACTAAAGGAAAAATGTCACATGCACTCCCGGCAAGAGCAGGGGTTACTTCTTTATTTAATGCTGTTCAGGCATTTGAGTGATCAAAAACCACAACCATGTATTCCTTTTTATTCATTTTAGGAAAGTAACTGTTCTGAATACCACCAAATGAAAGAGTAACTTCAGCAAAATACAGTTACTCAAAGTTATCATTCTAAATATGTATTTTCAACACATGTATTCAGTTAGCTACTTGATGAAATACCAGGGAAGTTTAATCAATTTAATATATTTTTTGAATAGTTTTCTTTTGTATAGCTTATCTAAAATGGGATATACAACTTTTTGGTCGGTATAAAATCAATTCCAACTGCTGTGCGTGGCCCCCGGCAGCATCGAGTCCGGATACTTTTACTTTCGCTTTCATCCGTGGCGTAAACTGTCCATATAAATCCGCCATCCATTTTAAACATGGCACCGCGCTGGCCGCTCGGGTTTGGGATTTCAGCACCACGGACAGCGCCGAGGCGTGACGCACGATCCACACTTCACCCCGTGGCGCGCGCACAAACGCTCCATCACCGCTCCTCTCTCCTTCTCCCCCCCTCCTCCCTCCGGGCACACCGTCACAAGACCACTCACTCTCTCCTCTCTCCTCTCCTCTCTCCTCTCTCCTCTCCTCGTCTCTCCTCTGCTCTCCTTGGCATCACTGACACCAGACAGGCTGCACTCTCTCCTGTTCTCTCTCTTCGCTAACATGTGACAACTGCAGCGGCTTTTATTGCCTTTACAGCGTCTCTCCGTCGCTTTCTCCTTGACATTTCCCCGCGCGTTCCCCCCATGTGAACGCACCACTTGCTTTTATTTATTTTTTGGCGGCGTCCTCTCGGCTCTTCTCTTTTTTTCCTCCATGAGAGCTTCCACTGTTTAAGATTCTGCAGCTATCGGGACGAGACGAGGCAAGGCAAGGCAAGACGTCTGCTCTCGGCTCGACTTGACGCATCTCGGCGCCTCGCTCACTGGAATCTATCGGTTTTTGACGCGGATTTTAAAGAGTTTTGACAATGACTGCGACCAAGGAGCAGCAGCCGAACCAGAGGCAGCAGAACCAGCAGCAGCAGGACGAGGTGTGTTCGCGTTCACGCACTTTATCCGTGTTTTCACGCCTAACTTTTGGAGCTAATCCGTTTAAAAGCGCGTTCGGGCAGAGCTCTGGCGTGTCGTGGCTCGTGTGACGCGTGCAGGCATCGCGTTTGCTTCACACGAGCCAGAGGTAATGCCGGAACAATCAGCTCCGTGCGTGCCGCTAATTGCCAGCTGTCAAGGCGGGAAGGCAGGTGTTCGGCTCATGAAACTGTGGCCGCCAGAGTGTGGCTCTCCCCGGGTGACGTACGCGCACATACCGCTGCGTCTGACGAGTGGAGGGCTGTTGGAGGAGAAAGGGAAAGGTTGTGGTTGACCCGTGATGTCTGCACGCGCAGTTGAGTGGGATTTGAACTGCGTTTGGCGGTGACATTGCGCGCATTAAAGGAGAGGTTACAGGGGCAGGTTTGGAGAGGCGGATAGTGATACAGACGTGCAGAGTTTGGCTTCATGTTTGCAAAGGGCATGGGATGTGCTGTTTTCTGATGAAGCTGATGTTTGTTTTGTTCATATTCTGCTGTGTACACATAGTCACACAACCACACATTAGCCGTGTAGCCTTGTATTTCACTCTACTTGCACAGGTTTGGGTTAGAATTGAGTTTAATTGTTATTCATCTTGACTTTTTGATTCAAACATTTCAAACTTGACTCCGATACTAAGAAATAAACATGATACCGATTTCAATTCCTCAATTATATATTTTTTTTTACAAAATAATATCATTTTCAGCACAAAATATACAAAATAACACCACTTTCTTTATGCTATCATGTTGTCTTATTCTGTTAAAGCTCAATATTATTCTACAACTGTTCAGGAAAGGTCAAATGTCCTGTTTATGTGATTTTATTGATTAATTTCGATAGTTTTGACAACCCTAGATTGCATTTCCTGCTGTCCTTGAACTTTGCCTTGCAACACTGGAATTTAACAATTGCCCCACAACAAGGCTCTTATCTTTTTTGATAAGTTTGATTGAGCAAGTATCATCACTGAAATAACACAATGAATGGACACAATCTTGAGTTTTGTCAAGAGTAGCAGGAAACCATGCAGTAACATAATTATTTTGTGCTGACAATTACCGTCTATTGTCTAAAATAAAATCGGAATTCGTATCGAGAATTTGTTTGTTATGAAATTCAGTTTGAAATGTTAGTATCATGACAGCCCTGTTAATAGTGATGTAATGTAATATCTACTGGTTACATTCTGGGTTTGTCAAAGGAAGTCATTTGTTTCTTATTCTGTGTATATTACGAGTGCAATCCTTCCTGAAGAGATCTCTTCTTGTATTCTGGGGTAGGACTTTTAAAAAGAAAAAACAAAAATGGCTAAAATGGGAATTTGACAAAGGTTATTGATCCACTAAAAGAAATAACTTGGCCACACAGCAGCTCAATAAAACAATAAAACAATCTTGAAAACTATATAAAACAAATATAATAGAAAATTGATCAATATTAATTCTATTACATAACACTTTTTATGTTAAGTATGGAGTAGGGAGGCAAAAAATAGAATAAAATACAGCTAGATACTCATTTGAACAAATATTAACAAAAAGCTAGAGCGACAACATGGTGATATTAACTGTTTTCTTGGTTGTTGTTGACATTTACATTTACATTATGTCATCTGAACTCTAAATCACTATCGAGCCTTTTCCTTTGTATAGAAATCAAGTTGAACATTTTAGTATCTTGGCAACACTCTGAGGAGTTTGCTGACATTTTCTTTATGTTGTCTATTATCATTGAACATTTGAAACCCACTTAAATCCAATACACAGGACATCTTCCTGTTGTCAGTCAGCTCAGTGGACGGAGAACGGGAAATATAGCGATAAAAATAGAATTGCGATCTCATTCTTGTGACGATCTACTATTTCGGTCAAATCGAGATGTTGTGATTCAGTCATTTTCTCTTCAATCTGTGTCTTTCAATGTCTTTGTTGAGGTTTAAGTGTCGCACAAAACATGAATCGACCATGAAATCAACCACAAAAGTGCAGAAATATCACTTTATACTGTTGTTTGGGAGCTTACACTGTCTCTTTTCAGTTCAGTTTAATAGTTTTAATTATAGACGATCGACGGTTCTAAATTGCTCATCTCCAAAACTGCAATTTTATCAATTTTTCTTTAACTCTATCCAAATAAAACTGAAATTGTGATCCGGCTGCGACAACATCGTGATACCAGTTTGTTGACGTGTCGCTCGGCCCAAATGGAGAAGCTTTTGTGCATGTAGTGTTTTATTTTCTATTATCACCCGAGAATGTTGCTGTAGAGATGAGTTTGTGTCACATTGTAATAGAGTTCCGCCTCCTGTCAGCTGCTCGGTGCAAAACGACTCGAGAGCATCTGTAAAACTGTAGCAGCAGCGTCTAACATCTGGATTGATTCAATTGTTTAAAGCATAAAGGCTGCGTAATGTGATACATGTGGAAATATTGTGGCGTTACTTAAAGTGTAATTGGGATGTAGAGCGTTTATTTAAGGTAAACAAAGGTAAAACAGGTAAAGACAGGATCAAGACAGTTCAAAACCAGGTCGAGATCCAGACTAAACCCAGATTATACCCCTTAAAAGGGACTGAATACCAACCAGGTCTAAATCAGAACTAAACCAAGTCAAAACTGGTTCTAAACTCAATCCAAACCTGGATCTAAACCTCGATGTCAAACTAAACTAAAAGTAAATTTAAACATGGACAAATCCAGCCTAAAACAGGACAAGATTGGAAACAGTAATACCAACCAGGACTATCAGAACTAAACCAGGTCTAAACCACAATATGTCAAACTAAACTAAAAGTAAATGTTGAACTGAATCAGAATATGATTTGGGATTTAATGAATAAACCAGGACTCTTTGTATTAAACTATTGTGTTAAACCAAGATTGCGCTGGGGCCAAAGCCAAACTGGGTCTAAATGAGAACTCAAACAGGTCTACATTAGGTCTAGTTTGTACCAAAACAGTTCTAAACCAAGTCTAGATCTGGACTAAACTCAGTCTGAACCCCAATATGTCTAACTAAACTAAAAGTAAATGTTAAACCAGAAGATACCCAGGACTAAAACAAGACTAGCTTAAAAGCTCCCATACAAACCAGGTCTAAAGGTGTATCCATCACATGAAACAGGACTAAACCCGAAACTAAACTTGGACTAGATCAGAACTGAAGATGGACTACAACAGGACCAAACTAAGTCCATGTTTGGAGTAAAATGGGCTCAATTTAGGACAGAAGAACGACAAGTGTGACAGAACTAAACCAGGTCTAAACTAGGTCTAAACCAAAATCAAAATTAAACCAGGACTCAACTCAGGTCCAGCTTTGACCGAAATAGTTGGGTCTGGACTGAACCCAGACTAAACCCCAACAGGTCTAAATAATTGTCTGAGAAATAATGGTAAACCAAGACAAACTGCAATACAAATGAAATCAGAACCCGACCAGGTCCAAATTGGGTCTAAAATAGGTCTGAACCAAAACAAAGATGTGATTAAACCAGGACTTATCTAATCACACAACTTGGAAAAACAGATCCAAGACAGATACAGAATATAAACTGACAAACTAATAAACGAATCATGTGTTTCCAAACATTTTTGTCGCTTTTTGTCACATTTTTGATTCTTTTAGTCACATTTTTGTCGATTGTAGTTGCTTTTTTGTCGCGTTTGCTTTCATCGTTTCAGTCACTTTTAGGCATGTTTTTGTTGCATTTAATCTTGTTTTTGTTGCTTCCAGTCACATCTTTGTCACTTTTAGTTGTTTTTGTTGCATTTAGTTGCATTGTGTCACATTTTTCTTGCTTTTAGTCACGTGTTTCTCGCTTTTAGTCACATTTTTGACGCCTTTAGTTGCTTTTTTGTTGCTTTTAATCAAATTTATGTTGCTTTTACATTAGCTCTGATCGAACTATCAAACCAGGACTATATTGTGTTAAAACATACCATCCCTGGGACCAAAACTGTTCTGAACCAGATCTAAACCAGAACTAAACCAAGTCAATCAAACTAGACTAGACTTCGTATAGATCTATGACAAAATAGATGCAAAATATCTTAACATAATAATTGTCTATCAAACAAAGCTTCATGCTTGGTTGACTTCCATCACTTTGCCGGTTAAAAATACCCAGTCTAATCTGACAAGCCTGCTCTGTGTTTTGCACCGGCCCACTCCACATCCATCGCCTTTAATTATTGATCTGTGCCTGTCTAAATGTTCTCGCCGTTCCTCCAGGCCTCGCCAACATTCCTCGCTTCACTTCTATTAATACAAGTCAGTACAAAGACCGAGCGTTTTAGCAAAGACCTCCTGAGAGACCAATATATTCTGGGTGCTGCTAATTGAATTTAGCTCAGTACTGGACCTTGTTATAATTCCAAGTGTTGAAAAGCGAGCGTCGTCCTGAGGTGGGGCGGGGTGAAGCTTGCATCACTGCTTTTATGTTGTGTGTTGAAAGCTCACTGGACACTACAGGCCCAGGGCAAAGAATGGACTGAATTAATGACAGTGTCCAGATGGTGTGGCATTTGTTCTGTGGTCATTTTGATACTTGCACTTGTCCAATCTATTTTACAAATCTACTTTACAAATGTCTACTTGCCTATTTGTTGTTGTTTTGATGATTGATGTAAAATTTTGAGACTATCAACAAGCAAGATCTTATTTCTAGCTTGCAATGATTTATCTATTCATGGGTCCAAAGTTGGTTCTGCCATCTTGAGTACGGAAGCTGCAGCTTGCGGCTGAAACAACAAGTCTCAGAAGAAAGAATTGTCTGTCTATAACAACTCAAAGATTCAGTTTGTCACCAGAAATGGATTACCTCGATTGAGAGGGACCAGTGGACTCCAAGTAATGCCTCCAGACTCTCCAGACTGTGCAGTGAGCACTTTGTTCCAGGTAGCAGCTGGCTAAATATTAAAGTACCATGTTAATTGCATGGCTATTCTAATAAATGTAATTAGCCATTATTAGACTTATCATTAGCCTACTGTCCAGGTGCTATATTGTTGGAACAGACAGTGACCCACTCGGCTGCTTTGGTAAACGGAGATGTTTGCAAAAGTTAGTTGTAGCCCACCTTTGCTTTGCTGTTTTTAAGTGCTGTCTCCGACTCGCCTAACAGTAAATAAGGATCAAAATCCTAAAACGTTTGTCTTCTTGACATATAATTTTCATTTTCAGTCAGACTTAAATGAGATCTGGAATGTGTCGTTTCTCAGAGAATTTTCTGTTTGTCCCGTGTTGAACCAATGGAGATCTTAGCCTCTGACCAAGTGGGTGGGACGTTGGACTTTTCTGTATTTATTCCTTTTTATCCACCATCTGGTAAAATTAAATTATCAGCTGCTGGACTTGTTATTTGTGAAAAGAAAGCTGTAACTCTCCTATTTCCAGTCAAATCAACCATTCTGAGATGAATCAGCATCAGTTTGTACTTAAAATCTAAATAATAATAATATTTCTGCCTGATTTTGTACATTATTTTAAGTCCCTAAATCTTATTTTTTAGTTAAATTACCTTCAGCTTTAAAACACAAATTGTCAAAACCCAGTAAAAGCCCAAACTAGTGTCAATCAGAGCATCTGAAATCCATCTTGAAATCCTGATATTTTTCTGTGGAGAGCTTGTTCACACTTCTAATTAGAGAAAATCAGACACAAGAGGCCAAAACTACAGAGTCTCAGCTTCACAAAGAGCCCAGACAAGCTTGTGCTCCGAGGGGTTCAGTTTGAAATGAGGCTCATTTTATCATTCACAGAAGTATTAACTATAATGTGATAAATACATTTTCCACTAAGGATGTAATAACAACCAAAGTATTGTGAATAGGCTCACAATAATTCAGAGGTTAGACCATGATCCTTTGGTCAATATCAGTGCAGACATAATGAAGACATAACTGTGATTAAGCACTTTTATATTTTAAGTCTGCATTACAGTAATTATTCGTACCAAAGGTGAGGAGTTTGATGCAAAAAATGATGCAAAATTAGAATTTTTAGGACACTTTTCAGTCAGATCTAGTTTACTTAAAAACTAAATAAGAAAAAAAGCCCCTTATAAATGTTTTTATAACTAATATGTGTGCAAAATGAATCAAGAAATTTAAACCTGTTCTGTCTGTGTATTTTTGTTAATTTTTACACATAAAATGCCTTATTTCTACATGAAAATATGACAAACATGATGAAAAACTTGAAATATGTTTTGTTCTTACATTTATGTGAGTAAACTACAAGAGAAGAGATTTAAAGAGATCTTTAAATTTAAGATTTTTTCCTCTTCACCTGCAGACTCTCACCTTAAAACATGTCATTAGCAGGGCCCAAAGGATAACAACATTGAACATAACTAACCTTAACTTTAACCTGTGCGTCGAACATTTGAAATCAGTGGCGTGATACTTTTCTCCAATCGCGAGCTGTGTTATGTTTGGTCTGTCTGCTTCCTTAGCTCCAAACTGCAAACCCTTCATTAAAGTTGCATGATATTGAGGCTGCAAAAACAAAGATCTTTAAATAAAAGGTGCAGGAATAAGCAAGTCTATTTGAGTGCTGTGCTTACCAGAAGAAGTGTAATCTGTTTTTATTGTAGCGCCTCGTTCATTATTTATCAAGCCGTGCAGAAATTGCCAAAGCGTTAACCACCGTCTAATATGAAAGCCACACAGCAGCCAAGTGGTATGAATGATTTATAACTTTATACATTGGTCTCAACTCAGTGCCAAGCAGAAATATGACTTCCCAAAGGGCATACAAAGGCCTATTAGCAAACAACTCCTCGTCCTAGTCGGGCATCAGTGGATCCAAAACATAAAACACAATGACGTAACGGTTTAAAATTCAAAATACGTGTTGCGAGGTAGATTTGTTTTTGCTGTGTTCATGTGGTCCTCGAGAACTCGGGCAGAGGTTTTTGAGTTGAAAAATGCACATGACGCACAAGTCGGGAAAATGACTCAGAGACGGACGAAAATAAGCTGGTTTCCCGAATTATATTAATCATTTTAGATCATGTCAATGTCAACTTTATTTCTATGGCACATTTACAACAACACCAGCTGCCCAGAGTGCTTCACATACACATCATGGTAAAAACATACAGTAAAAGAACAAAATTATTACAAACACAACAGATAACAGTTAACTTGTGTTAAAAGCCAAAGCAAAGAAGTGAGTTTTAAGTGCAGATTTAAAAGACTCTAGTGATGGAGCAGCTCTGATCCGTAGAGGAGACTGTTCCACAGTTTTGGGGCGGCCACAGCAAAGGCCCTGTCTCCTCGAGTTTTTAATCGGGATCTGGGCACATTTAACAACAACTGATTTTCTGACCTCACTGATCTGACCGGGACATGAGCTGTTAAAAGTTCAGACAGGTATTCAGGGGCCAATCCATTTAGGCTTTTAAAAACGAACATCAAAATCTTAAAATCAATCCTGAATTTGACAGGAAGCCAGTGAAGGGAGGCAAGCACTGGGGTAATGTGCTCACGCTTTCTCGTCCCCGTCAACAAGCGGCAGCAGCATTTTGGACCTGCAGGAGGCGCTGTAGGGAGGATTGGTCCAGCCCACAGTACAGAGAGTTACGGTATCATAACGTTACTACATTGAGGGGTTTACTGTCAGCCTTTTAAACAACACATTTGAGCGAGAAAGACCTTCTGCTGTTGAGTGAATTACTGACGTAGCGTTAGCTAACTGCAGCAGACGTGATGGGATGCAGTGGCGGATCGACCATTAGGCAACGGGCTGCAATTGCCTTCTGCCCCCAACCTGAAGGGGCCCCCAATAAGATGCCCTGACCATCCAGAAACTGTTTCTGTTCTCTCAATATCACAGTAAAGTAGAGCAGTGTACTTTTAAACAAGAAGATCAACAAAATAGTCTGGGATTAACAAATACCCCTCTCACATTATTAGTATGGACTAGTTAATGGACTAGTTGCACCCACGCCGAAGCAAGTTCCTACGTTTGTGAATTTCACTGACAATGGCAATAAACAATTTCTGATTCTGATTCTGATTCTGATTCTGATTAATGAGTAAAATAAAGCTATGTAGTAAATAGGTACCACTTTATAATAACTACATCTTATTTCGCCTTAATAAAGCATTAACAAAGACTTAATTAATAATGAATATGTAGTTTATTAAACACGATTCAGGATTAGTAACTACTTAATTAAGGTTAAGGTTAAGGTTAGGGTTAGAAATTAGGGCTAGAATATTTGTTAAATAGTTACTAAGCCTGAATCATTCTTAATAAACTATTTGTTGATTATGAATTAAGTCTTTGTTCATGCTTTATTAAGGCAGGAATAAGTGTAGTTATTATAAAGTATTACCAAATATTATACAATTAAAATGAATATCATGTATTTCCGGGAAAGGACCCCCAACCCCTCCGTTTAAAGCTGTTTAGAACATGTAAGCTGTTGCACATCTGAATTACAATTTTCCAGTAGTTCACTTATCACCTCAAAATCATGAACCTGTCCAGCGACCAAACGTAAAAACAAACAAACAAAAACGTGAGCAAACAAAAAAAGAGCTTTCTTCAAGAGATACAACAGAAAAAATACAGGAAATCACACCTGATGAGTGGAGGACGAGGGGCCTGCATCTCATTTTTGCCTTGGCCCCCCAAATCCCTAGGTCCGTCACTGATAGAATGTTGTCCAAAACAAACAATGTTAGCTTTTGGGCTGCTAAAAACAACAAGTCACTGTTAGCTCTATTAAACTCTGTAAAAGAGCGGAGTCTGTGATTTTATTATTGGTAGGTTGGTAAATAAGTAAAGTTTATTTGTATAGCACCTTTCACAGACAACACAGTCACAAAGTGCTTCACAACAAAAAGTTAAAAGACAGAAAATCAAAACACACTGATAACAGGCGATACACACAACAATATGACAGTAACATCCGTCCTTTAGTCGGCTGGAGTTAAAACGCCCGAGCAAAGAAGACAGTTTAGAGTTTGCTTTTGAAAGAATCAACAGAGTCTCATGAACACAGGGAGATGGTTCCAGAGTCTGGGGGCCGCAGGCTGGAAGGACCGGCCTCCTCTGGTCCAGTGACATCAAGATCCTGAGATAAAAGCACATGAAAGCAAACAAGTCTGAACCTCGACAGCTCATCTCTGAAATGCGAGTTCCCGAGGGTCACATGAACGCAGCACTAGTCCTGGCGATGATTTGGTTTGGTTTCAAATCCTGGTTTAGTCTGAGTCTAGTCCAAGTTTAGTCTAAGTTAAGTCCCAATTTATTCAGGTTGCATCGATCGCCAAAGCAAATGTTTAGTTTGTGAATTTTGTTCTCTGACAATGACGTGTGTATTTTTTTCTGATGTGTGCCATTGCAGTTGTTTTGGAACAAGAAACGATGTATGATTAGAGTTCCACCAATACGTCCTTTTATTACTACAATACAGACAAATAAATCTTTTGTAGCTTTAACCCGTTTACTGAAATCTGCTGTGTGTAAAAAAGAAAAACAGACAGCTGAAAAAAAAGGCTACAATTCTGTAATTAAAGCAGATCTGACATTCGTTCTTTAACCCAAGTTTGAGTTAATGTATGTTCTGGAAAAGACAACCATTGTGTCACTGTATGGCATCATGATATCCTTGTTGTTAGTAAATTATTTGACAGTTAGGGTAGTCAAAAGTATCGAAAATCAGATACTAACTGATACTAAAACTAGTGTTGAAACTACATACTCGTATGAAACTCCTTTTATAGGACAAACTTTGACCTTTTGACCTGAACAATTTCAGAAAACAGCCCTGAGCTTCATCAGAAGTAGTGCAATGTTTAATGAAGAAAGTAGTATTATATAGAGTTGAAAATGTCAGTCTAATGTCTAAAACCTTGACCTTGAAAAGACCTTTTGTAATTATCCTTGTGGGATTGAAACTGGTATCGAGGATTGAGTATATTTCTTAGTATCTAATCGATTTTGAAATTTTAGTAGCGTGACAAGACTAGTGAGCATATACCTTATCACTAACTGAACAGATGCAACATTTTTTGGATTTTCTTTTTCATAATTGTCTGGCTTCGTTCGTCGACATCATCAAATCTGAAAATTAAATGCGCTTTTATAGCTTCTGTCACCAACTGCTTTTATCGGAGACATTTTTAAATCGATAGTTGTCATAAACCCTCCATTGTTTGGCAGAAGAATCTCTCAGCACTATATGTGATTGTCTAGCTAAATATTTATGTTGTTGAAATCAGCGTTGACTGCCAAAGCACTAGACAGAATTGCGTTTCCACTCGTGTCTGTCCCGGAGCCACAGCAGCGGCGTTTGGCACAGGAGCAGCCGAGAGGGGCCGCAGCGCTTTAGTTTCACTGAAATCAGATCTGTACAACAAACCAGCGCTTTGGCTGGTCCCACGTGAGGACGATGGCGTTAAACACTCAGGAGCAGGAGTGTGACCTCACGTGCGACCCCTGCTGGTGGAGACTGTGATCTGCTCAGGGTGACGTGCCGATAAACCAGGGCTGTTCAACTTTAGGGAACAGAGGGATTGATTTTCCTGATGGTTTTGTCCTCGGGGCCAGAAACGTGGCCAACGTGCCAACAGGTCTGAACCAGGACTAAACAAGGACTAAAACAGGTCTGAACCAGGACTAAACCAGGGCTAAACCAGAACTAAAACAGGTCTGAACCAGGACTAAAACAGGACTAAACCAGGACTAAAACAGGTCTGAACCAGGACTAAACCAGGTCTAAACCAGGACTAAACCAGGACTAAACCAGGTCTAAACCAGGTCTAAACCAGGACTAAACCAGGACTAAACCAGGACTAAACCAGGGCTAAACCAGGACTAAACCAGGACTAAACCAGGACTAAACCAGGACTAAACAAGGACTAAAACAGGTCTGAACCAGGACTAAACAAGGACTAAACCAGGACTAAACCAGGTCTAAACCAGGACTAAACAAGGACTAAAACAGGTCTGAACCAGGACTAAACCAGGACTAAACCAGGACTAAACCAGGTCTAAACCAGGTCTAAACCAGGACTAAACCAGGACTAAACCAGGACTAAACCAGGTCTAAACCAGGACTAAACAAGGACTAAAACAGGTCTGAACCAGGACTAAACCAGGACTAAACCAGGACTAAACCAGGTCTAAACCAGGTCTAAACCAGGACTAAACCAGGACTAAACCAGGACTAAACCAGGACTAAACAAGGACTAAAACAGGTCTGAACCAGGACTAAACCAGGACTAAACCAGGTCTAAACCAGGACTAAACCAGGACTAAACCAGGACTAAACCAGGACTAAAACAGGTCTGAACCAGGACTAAACCAGGACTAAACCAGGACTAAACCAGGTCTGAACCAGGACTAAAATAGGTATAAACCAGGACTAATCCAGGACTAAAACAGGTCTGAACCAGGACTAAACCAGGACTAAACCAGGACTAATCCAGGACTAAAACAGGTCTGAACCAGGACTAAACCAGGACTAAACCAGGTCTAAACCAGGACTAAACAGGTCTAAACCAGGACTAAACCAGGACTAAAACAGGTCTAAACCAGGACTAAACCAGGTCTAAACAGGTCTAAACCAGGACTAAACCAGGACTAAACCAGGTCTAAACCAGGACTAAACCAGGACAAACCAGGACTAAACCAGGACTAAACCAGGTCTAAACCAGGTCTAAACCAGGACTAAACAGGTCTAAACCAGGACTGAACCAGGAGTAAACCAGGACTAAACCAGGACTAAAACAGGTCTGAACCAGGAGTAAACCAGGAGTAAACCAGGACTAAAACAGGTCTGAACCAGGAGTAAACCAGGAGTAAACCATGCCCTTTGGCATGACAAATGGTTGAAGAGGTGCAGACAGGTGCAGCACACACAGTATGAGTTGCACCCATCGCACACACGAGCTTTTAACCAGACAATCAATCACACACGGCCACAACACAGGACCTTGACACATGGATACTCTTTTACACATTTTATAAGAATATTTTCCCTGAATGCAGAGGTTATTATATAACACCACGTGTCAACATACCATCCCTTTCACTTCGCAATTTGATTTGACTGATTCATATCGGCTCCATCTTGATTCTGATCTAAACAAATGTAAACTGCAAAGACATTTGCATAAACTGCTGCATAGCCCTAATCCTTACTGTCAGCTGTGATTCTGACAAATATACAACAACAAATTACATTATACAAAAATACAGCTGTATTTTAAAACACAAATGTGGCTTTGTTGTGTCGAATTATATAGATAATCTTTATCTTAATCTTAAGTGATAAGCATTCAGGTCAAACAGAGAATCCAAAGAATCTTCTAACAACTGAAATATGGCTTATAAGTGTCTGAAACGTTACCTGTTTATGGTAATAGTGCCACATTCATTATTAAATACAATTTTGTGTGATTTTGGGCTGTTAGTGCTTACTTTGATGAACATCTTTGTCAGTTACAAGTTTGTGTAAAGTCGTGTTAGAGCAGAACATTTGTGACCCAATTTATTGTTTATAAAAAAATCTAAGTAAACACGTCACTTCCTGTAGAAACAATATGTCTCCCAACAGCTGCAATTTCTTGATATATGACGTACGTTGGCATGAAACGATTGCAGCCCCAACACCTACACAACAATTAGGATGTATATGATGATATACTCATTGACCAGTTATGTGTCTAAATTTGGAACAAAATACGCTTGTGACAGATAAATACTCATGTCCACCAACACAACATGAAGTCCTAGGTCTCCACTTTACCGGCAATAAACCCATAACACCCATAAACCTGCTGTTCCTGGTGGGATCTGCTTTGATCCCAGTTCAACCCTGACACAGACTTGGCTCAGTCCTGTTCTAGTCCTGGGTTTGTCACAGGATCGGTCGTGTTTAAATGTCGTCAATACTAAAGGATGAAAGTCAATGATTGTAACACGGATGTAAAACATATATTTTACCCGTGGAGCAAATTGATTTGTGGAAAGGAAAGAGGAGAAACAGGAAGCGAGCGTGACATGATTAAAAATGGGAGCCTTTGGGAGACAGAGTTGTAAATATTGTATTTGGACATTTCAATTCAGTGCATGACTCTGAATGTGTTACATAACGTGATGTTTTAATACATTCTCAGCTCTAATCTGTCTCACATTTTTGGGTTTCAGATGACATCACAACACTGTAGAGGATTAATAATGTCTGCTGGCCTAAATTATAATAAAAATGGTTGAAGTGTGTAAATTAAACAGAGCTGGAGACAGGCCAGACGTCGGTGGTGGAATTTGCTGTTTAATTGTCAGATTTCAGATTTGTTGACCTGGTTTATGGTTGATAGGTCTGTAGTTACTGCTTTTATCCATGATATTTATTTATATTTATTGTTTGGTCAAATAAACAAAGTGCACTACGAACAAGAACAAGAAAGTAATGCATATTTGTTCTACCCGGTGTTTGCAGAAGCCACGGCGAAGGACATTAATCAACATTGTAGTACGTTAGAGGACATAACACATTTATCAACAAAAAATACATAAAAATGTACAGAAATATATCTATACATACCTTATATGAAAGAATTCCAATTGTCACAGCAATAAAATGCATTTTTATTCTGCTAAATATTTTCCTATCAATATTTTCTTAAAGACATGTTTAAACTGTAAGAGAAGTGTCTTTCTTTAACTAATCACAACAGCTATTTCATAATATAACTTGATAAACAATGCTCCCTCAGCGTTATTCAAACAAAAACAAGAGTTTTGTTTTTTTAATTTTTAAGAGTTAAAAGCCACGTTTGTGAAGCCAGTCCCTACAAATAATGATAATGTTCAGCAATTGTGGATGGTAGGTTTGGATTTTTCTTCCAAAAACAAACTCTGATTTAAATATAACACCAGATATTTTACTTTTTATGATTATTAAAATTATCTGTAAACAGCAAAAACATCTTACTTCTTTCTGTTCATGGTCACATACACATATTTATCAGTTTTCATGTCATTTAAATGATCTTAAAGGTCCAGAATACAGATAATAATCAGATCTGCCTGCAGTTTTATCTTTTCTTTCACACAGTTCTGTACATTTGATCATATATTGCTTATTCTACATCTTATTTTCATCTACAGCTTAACCTTCATGGTAAAATATAGAAAAAAAGGAACACTAGCAACCACAATAATAACATAGGTTAGGTTATCTGTTAGCTCCTGTGCAATCATATGGAATAACTACTAGAATAATGTTTGTGTCAGCACATGGTTTTAAAGAGTGTTCCATCCAGAGCCGGCACAAACCAAACAGGACAAATTGGCAGCACAGAGGCGGCCGTATTAGGTACAAACAATATTTGATCTTTACTTTGATCTATTTCTGAAAAACAACAGAGCGGCCGTGATATTCTGATCAGCGCTTTGGCAGCGAGTGCAAAACAACACAAGTATAAAGTAGAGCCGAGCGATTATGAGAAAACAACAAATGTCTGAGTAAATGTTCTGATCATATATTGACAATCCATCAGAAACGTGCTCAAATGTGTTAGATCCCAGTATCTCACAACACGTATGGACTGTAAAGTGAACATCTTGTTTTGGAAGATTATAATGAAACTCTGTGCAAGATTCTGTTTTTGAGACCGTTTTTTATGATAAACAGATGCTCACGGATGGTTTGGATGAGTACACGGACACTGTGACGTCATACATCCAGTTCTGTGAGGACAGTATCATCCCCACACGCACCAGGGTGATTTATAACAATGACAAGCCCTGGTTCACACCCAAACTGAGGCAGCTCAGGCAGCAGAAGGAGGCAGCTTTCAGAGCAGGGGACAGAGAGAGCTACAAAGGTGCTAAGTACAGATTTAGCAGGGAGGTGTCAAGAGCTAGATCTCTGTACAACACGCGCCTAAAGCAGTCTTTCTCTGCTAACAACGCCTCGGCGGTTTGGAGGGGACTTAGGCAGATCACCAACTACAAGCCCAAAGCCCCCCATGCTGCTGACGACCAGAAACTCGCTGAACAGCTAGCCTCCTTCTATTCACGATTCGAAATCTCAACCCCCTCCCCCACCTATCTCACTACAATAGACATTTCTGCCAATCACACCCCGGCTCCCCCCACCTCCCCCACTGGCCTTTCACTACACAGGGACAATGTAAGGAAACAGTTTCGGAAGTCCAACCCCCGGAAAGCTGCTGGACCAGAATCTGTCTACCCCTCCACCCTTATACACAGTTCGGACGCGCTGAATCCTGTCTTCACAGACATTTTTAACACCTCCCTGAGTCATGCCATGTCCCAGCCTGCTTCAAGTCGGCCCGCATCCTCCCTGGTCCCCAGAAGCCCCGGAGCACTGGACTTAATGACTTCAGGCCTGTGGGCGCTGGACGCCTGTCGCCATGAAAGTCCTTTGAGCGCCTGGTCCTGCCCCATCTCAAGTCCTTCACCTCCTCCGCCCTGGACCCACTGCAGTTCGCCTACAGAGCCAACAGATCTGTAGACGACGCCATCAACCTGACCCTCCACTTCATCCTGAAGCATCTGGACTCCCCGGGAACCTACGCCAGGGTCCTGTTTGTGGACTTCAGCTCTGCATTCAACACCATCATCCCTGCTCTGCTCCAGGACAAGCTCTCTCAGCTCCACGTGCCTGACTCCATCTGCAGGTGGATCACTGACTTCCTGACGGACCGGAGGCAGTGCGTGCGGCTGGGGAAGAATGTCTCAGAGACTCGGACTATCAACACAGGAACTCCACAGGGCTGTGTACTTTCTCCTCTGCTCTTCTCCCTGTACACCAACTGCTGCAACTCCAGCCACGACTCTGTAAAACTGATCAAGTTTGCAGACGACACCACCCTCATCGGACTCATCTCGGACAGCGATGAGTCTGTCTACAGGAGGGAGGTGGACCGGCTGGTGTCCTGGTGCAGCACCAACAACCTGGAGCTCAACGCCCAGAAGACAGTGGAGATGATCGTGGACTTCAGGAAAGTCTCAGCCCCCTGCCCCCTCGCCTGACAGACTCTCCCATCACCACCGTAGACTCTTTCCGCTTCCTTGGCACCACCATCACTCAGGACCTCAAGTGGGAGCCGACCATCAGCTCCATCATCAAGAAGGCCCAGCAGAGGATGTACTTCCTGCGGCAGCTGAGGAAAGCCAAGCTGCCGGCGCAGATGATGGTGCAGTTCTACACGGCCATCATCGAGTCCATCCTCACCTCCTCCATCACCGTGTGGTACGCTGGAGCCACAGCCAGGCACAGAGACTACAGCGCATTGTGCGCTCTGCTGAGAAGGTGATCGGCTGCAGCCTTCCATCTGTCCAGGACCTGTACGTCTCCAGGACTCGGGGACGAGCAGGTCGGATCACAGCTGACCCTTCTCACCCTGGACACGGACTATTTGAGCCACTCCCCTCGGGCAGGAGGCTACGGTCCATCCGGACCAGAACCTCCCGCCACAAGAACAGTTTCTTTCCCTCTGCCGTTGGACTCATGAACACTTTGTAACACCTGTCACTTCAACAATAATACTATTTAAGAACAATCTATTTGCACTACTCATTTGCACATTGCACTATCTGCCAACTGTACATTCTGTATATAGTCTATCTTAGTCTATTTTATTCTTAATTTTATGCATGCCTTTTTATATATTTTTTATATTTTATCCTTTTCTTTATGTTGCACCTACGCCGAAGCAAGTTCCTACGTTTGTGAATTTCACTGACAATGGCAATAAACAATTTCTGATTCTGATTCTGATTCTGATTCTGATTCAAGGCTCTTATTTAGCAACTTTTTCTTTAATATCTCGCCAGAACTAATTGCAATTGAATTTGGTTTAGACATGTAAAAGTAAACCTAATGTAATTCTCTATTGTTTGGTTACAATCAGCAGTGGCTAAAATCTGTTGAATAGAGATAGTAGTGTATTTGAACAGTGTTAATTATGTTTGACTTGTGTGCAGGATAAGTGTCACGATGATGGGAGTGACAGTCCAAGGCTGAACCCAAAGACAAGAGGATTTATACAAATGGATCATTTATATAAATATAAAAAGACATGAGCTCAGTTTATTTTGAAAACCAACAAATTTGTCAAAACACAGATAATGAAGCTGTTGCCTTAAATCTACAGGTTCTTATCCTGAATCATATTTTGTTCATTAATGAATATGTGTATGTATGTATGTATGTATGTATGTGTGTGTGTATATATGTATGTATGTATGTATGTGTGTGTGAATGTATGGATGGATGGAGTTTAATGGTTAATTTCTCTGTTACAAGTACAACATCAATAGGTTTGGGAAAAAAGGTTAAATCTCAAATCCAAACCCACATTTGTCAACGCCCAGAGTTTGTTCAGTCTAGACATTTCAATTTATAATATTCTATATTGAGTAAAGCAAGCTCCCCTTCTCTTCTTGTTTTAGTTGGCAGAGCTTATTGATATTGATTTGAGGTTCTCCACCATCCCAAAGGAGATTTATCTGTGACAGTGTAATCAGATCTGCTTTGGAACACATACAGGTAACACCCCTGTAAGTTAAGACTGTATCACAGGATCCTATATGTCAGTGATGTCAAATACAGATGGGAGCAGCTGAAATACATTTGGTTTTTGTTGTCATGTAGTGAGCTTAGCGCCCAGTCACTAGAAATGATCTGTTTCTACATTTGTGAATTTACCTTTTGGATATTTCATGACAAAATACACTGTAATTAACAGAGAAATGTGGCTCTGTCGCCCATCTGAGAGTATGACATCATCATCACATTCTGCAATCTGAAAACAACCAATAGTGTGACTGAAAATACAATTAAATAGAGACACAGACAGACTCACATTCATTCACTCGGGGCACTTTAGAGTTGTTGTTCTGGCTCGGGAATCGAACCCCTGATCTCCGTATTAGGGAGGCAAGGGCTCTAAGGCTCTTCCACCCTTTTGAAGAGACTTTTAAAGATAATTGTAGATAAACATGAATAAAGTATGCATTATTTACTTTGATTTTATCTGAGAAAAATACAAACGTTTTCATTTTGAACACAGAGCATCTCTTTAAATACTTCCATAGTTTTGCCGTAAACCAGTGCTGTGTTCGTTTTATTGTGAATTTCGATGAAAACTACCTGCATGCTTCAGCTCAGCCTTTCTTAGTCGACATTTTTGACAAGTTTAAATCACAAACCGGACACTTTTATTCCACATTTCTCTCTGGCGTTGTTCTCATTATCACCCATTGTCCCGGCCTTTTGCGCAGAGCCATATTCCGCCCCAGGAGTGTTTCTTATCTTTTCTCTAAATATCTTGGTGTGGCCGCTGGTGTGTTTTCCGGGGGCAGACTGACACTCACGCAGCTCTCCAAAGGATTAAAAGACAATTATGATTCTGAGTCATCCTTCGTGACAGTTTCGCCGCTGAACAGACACACGAGCAGGAAAAAGCAGCTCTCTCTGTTTGTGTGATAGGACGAGGTGGAAAATACTGCTTTGCATTCATCAAGACGTGTTGAAAAACATAAAATATCGAATGTATAACGTGTATGTCAAAATAACATGATTTGATTGAAACTACTTTATTTCACTGACGCAATCAACTTAAAGCAGGATTATCCCATTTTCTAAACATACAATATTGTCATAAAACCTGAAATTGGAACAAATAAATAGCAGAATTTAACACTTAAAATCTATATGACACATTTCACAAAAAAGTACCAAACATATTTAAGTTTTTACTAAACATTTTGCCCATTTGTCCCCAGTTTGACAGTTTATAACTGTATTTCCTGGTTGAACATGAGCAGAAGGTAATTCCACGACTGTTACCCAGCAACCATTTCCAAAACAAGGGCCAAAATCCATAAACATGACAAAATAAACAACTTTATTTTGCAGAATGATCGTTATTAGTTTTGTGTAAGTTGTCTCTGAGACGTCACTTTTTGATGACATCACAGAGGGATTCCGTTTGGAACTCAGCACTACTTCCTGTAATTTTAAACTTTTATTATTCAAATTTCTTCACAAACTGTGACTTAACAAATGTAAAACTATAAAACATAATTGTAACCAAACTAAGTCATAATTAGTACATTTTGAGAATCTGTCATATCGACTTTAAGTAATTAGTTGATAGCTATAAAGAGTCATAAACGTTACTTATTCCACCCTCTACAACTCAGATATTATTGCATTAAAGAAAAAGAACAAAGATGTCCCCCCATGATAAACATTAAAGCCCAACATATGTCACATGTTCATTTCTGTGACATTAAAGACCCAGTGTACAACAGGGCTCACAGTTACAGTTACAAATGTCCTCTAGTGTGATGGCACGGCTGATAACCAGGAAGTACAATTTTAAACTTTAAAAAATTTATTTATTTATTAAAATGAGTTGTCTAACCTGTCAGGCACTTTAATTCTCTTAAAAGTTGATTTTGCATCGCACTGTCCATAATTATATTTATTGACCCACAATCAAGACACTTTAAACACATTTCATCTCTATCTAGATGGATTGCTTCCATCTGATCTGATTACAATTGTAAGATGACTCTTACTGTATTGTTTTTCTTTTTGTATAGTTTCTTTTTTTTTTTATATATAAGTATATTATTTAAGTATAATATTTTAAGTATAAGAAGTCACAGCAGTTTATCTCTCCATTAAATTTCGTCTGAGACTGAAAAGCAATGCAATGAAAATCAATTTATATAATGTGAATGCCGACAGGTTTTGCATATTGCATTTAAATGTATATTGAGTTTTGAAGGTGCTTTAGGCGACACCTCACAGCAGAACTGTCCTCAAATGACCGCAACTGATTCCAACGTTTGCCGGTTTTCAATTTCGTTTTGCAGTTTGTGTCACTGCAGTGTTCAGACTTGTCTGGACTGAAATGTAAGGTAAAAAGAAGACAATCCACAGCTGCCAAAAACAATTTTTTCACTCGATCAATGTTTATAGACTGGCAAACAGATACAAATCAACAAAAGCTCTGTGAATATCATTGATGTAACACAACAAACACAGCAATGTTTTCATTCATTTGAATTCAAACGATTTACTGAATGGATAGATATTGGTGCTTTGACCACCAGGTAATAATGTCTGTAATATAACTTTGAGACATAATTGTTACAGAAAATATTGTTGTACATTGCTGATAATTTATGGGTGTGTGCTGCATGATTTTGGTCATCTGCGATGTAAGATTTTGTTGGGGTCGTTAGTCTCACAGTGAGAAAGAGACAAATGTTAAACGTAGAACCATTGTATGACCAAAAACGGGCTGCGACTGATATGAAGCGTTTGTGGTAATTTGGAATGTTGTTCTCAGAATGTGGGACCTCCACTCACTGTGTCTCTGCAAATACAAACACTGTCAAAGTAACAGCAAATCTGAGCACCAGGACAACAGCTCCTCATTTCCATTTCATTTCCTAACTTTTATTCATGTTGTGCCATCTTGAGGTCAGAAGTTGCTTGCTGCGCTGTAGGTTTTACCAACAACAAGTCTCAAAAGAAAAGAGTATGCTTCCGTAACATACCAGAAGACCCTGTTTGTCGCTGAAATGGATTACTGCCATCAGGAGGAACCGATGAAAGAATCACTTTCAGGAAATTAGCATCTGGCTAATGGTAGTTTACACATTAAACCACCATGTTAATTGCTTGGCCATGCTAATAAAAGTGATCAGACTTGCATACAGTCTTAACTTTAGCCTCATTTCCAACTGTCTGGGTCTTATCATGTAGGATCTTACAGTCACCCGCCCGGACACTAAGTCTGTGCTCTTGAATACTCTGAGGGTGAGTTAGTTTAGAAGCTAAATGTCTGCAAAAGTTTGTTGTGATGAGTTTTGTGTGCTTTCAAGTGATGTCAGCGATAAATGGTGCCGTCGACCTTAGATGGAGAGGCTGAGGACGCTGATGGCTCTGGTTCTGCTTTTGGTTCTGGTTCCACATATGAAATGAACATCCATGATATACTGTAGTAAACATTTGCTGTTACTAACTCTCAATCCTCCGCCAGAGTACTTGACCACAGGTGGGTGAAGCGTCTAACCCAGGGGTGTCCAAACTTTTTCCATCGAGGGCCACATATTGAAATATAGACCAAGTGGAGGGCCACAAATCAGTCGTGAAACGTTAAAAAAAGCTGCATTTATCTGATGTTTAAGTGCCTCCACACCTAAATTCAGTCTCAGTGCCTTTATATCAGCTCTGTGTCGCATCAAAATGTTAGGTATTTAGTTTAGAAGTCTAGAAAATGTTAAATTTGCTGTAAAAAGTACTTCTCGGGACAATATGGGCCAATTTACTAGTAAGCCTGACGGCCAAGAAAAATTGGTTCAAGGGCCGCATTTGGCCCCCGGGCCTTAGTTTGGACATGCCTGGTCTAACCCAAGGACACGACGACACTATGCACCCCACTGTGAGATCTGGTTTTCCCTACACTCTCCCATCCAAGCACTGACCAGGCACCACCTTAGATTCCAAGAACGGGTGAGATCAGGCGTTCAAGGTCGTGCATCCTGTTGAAAAGACGGAGTAACGAAGTGAAGAGTAGAGGGAGTGCATTTACGTGAATGGTTTGAGGCGCGAGACACTGCGACGGTCTGTCCAAACAATGGTAATATTTCGTGTTCAATGTACATATGTAAAATTAAAACCAGCACATTACACAGTGTCTCCTGGGACTCTGAAAGCCATAGGAAAACATTTGCATAGATCCATATTCAGTGTTTACATTGCAGAAATCACGCCCGGAGCCAGGTTTAATACTCTCTGTAATAAGATGTATTAACTACATTCCCATCAAAACTAGCAAAGCATGTGCACACAGCTGACTGGTTTTATTATAGGGGGAAAAAATGAAAAGATTAATGACTGGATTTATATGTATCAGCGTCCCATTGTTCAGAAATCAGGAGACCAGCTCAGAACAATGCAGCTAATTCCATTATTGAGGTTTCACTTTGAATGTGATTTGGTGTCATTTACACAGTGTCCGCTTGAGTCTTTGTCTTTGCTCCCTGCAGCCAAATCTGCTTTAAGTGCAATTTGACACACTTCACAGAGCTACAAGAGAATTAGACCGCTGGATATGCAGGCGATTCTTGGCTAAATTGTTCTACCGGGATTTTATTGCAGTTTGTCGGATTGTGTCTTGCAATAATAGACTTTAGTTGGTGTCAATTTTTGCTCGTCCATGTTCAGCCATGAAAGTGTGTTTGTAGACAGTTGAAAGGACACAAGAGTTGGCACTTGTGTCGTGATATGTCTGGAGGATCGATCTCTACACTGGAGGATCTATGCGCCACCCGCCTGGACAGCTGGATTAGCCATATCTCGTCTGCCTGGACGAACTCCATCTACTTTAGATGAACCATTCCAATGCTGGGGGAGCTTTCTCTACACTGGGTGGACTGCTCCTCGTCCGCCTGGAGGAACTCTTTAAATCAAAATCAAATCAAATCAAACTTTATTTATAAAGCGCTTTTCATACATAGCATGTAACACAAAGTGCTTTACAGTGCATTAAAAACATTCCCATACATGGCCATTCCCCGCCCAACCGCCTCCCACCAGCCAAGCAACCCACCCACAGTCACATAGACACCCGTACATGCACACACACACACATATGCACACACACACGCACACACACACACACACATACACATCTATGTGCATATGCACACATACACACGTATTTACACACACATACCCTAAGATACAATAGGCTGGGTGCAGATACACCAGTTGAAGAAGCACCATCAGAGGAGCCGTCTGCACCAGGAGCAGAGAGTCGCCTGCAGCCGCAGGACACCGACTCAGGCCCCAGAGGAGAGATGAGGCACACACCAAACCTCCACCAGGGACCCATGAGCCAGGGCCCAGCAGCCACAGACGACCGCTACCCAGTACAGAGGGCCCTCAGAGGAAACACTGGAGAGCCTAAAATTGATAATAGAATAAATATGGGTAATTAATAAATAGAACTAGAGTAAAACTTGGAAATAAATACATATAAAACAGTAAGCCTAAAATAAGTAAACACAATAAATAGGAAGGATAAATATAACAAATACATAAATTAAATATTAATCAAAAGCTAGACTAAAAAGGTGGGTCTTGAGCCTACTCTTAAAAACCTGAACGCTTCTCCTGGCCCTGAGGTTCTCCGGCAGGCCGTTCCACAGACGAACCGTAGTACTGAAAAAGACGCCGCCGTGGAGTGTGTGTCCTGACTTTGGGAATGACTAGGAGCCGGGCTGCGGAGGAGCGCAGGGCCGCGAGGGTTCATATGGTAAAAGCAGTTCTGAAAGATAAGAAGGCCCAAGACCATTAAGACATTTATAAACCAGTAAAAGAACCTTAAAATCGATCCTGAAACACACAGGGAGCCAATGCAGTGATTTTAAAACCGGTGTAATGTGGTCCACTTTGGTCTTAGTCAGGACACGTGCGTGCTGAGTTTTGTAATAACTGCAAACCTGCAGTACTCTTTTGGGAAGACCAGAGAGCAGGGCATTACAGTAGTCTATACGACTGGAGATAAAAGCATGCATCAGGGTCTCCGTGTTGGCCCGAGAGAAATGGGGCGAACTCTGGCTATGTTCTTTAAATGATAAAAACCTATTTTTGTGATGTTCTTGATGTGCGGATAAAGTCAGCTCAGAGTCAAAGATGACGCCCAGATTTTTCACTTGAGCCGATGGATTAAAAGACTGTGCTTGCAGTTTGGATAAAGTTTCTCTCTCTGGGCCTCAGGACCAATGACTAAAACCTCAGTTTTGTCCTGGTTAAGCTGAGAAAGTTTTCTGCCATCCAGGATTTGATGTCTAAAATGCAGTTAAAAAGAGCATCCATTGGCCTGGTGTCATCAGGAGACATGGAGATATAAAGCTGCGTATCATCAGCATAACTGTGGAAGTTGACTCCATGTCTCCTGATGACATCACCAAGAGGAGCATGTACAAGTTAAAAAGTACAGGACCCAAAATGGAACCCTGGGGCACACCACATGGGATTTTATAAACCTTGGAGGAGCAGGTATCTAAACTTACCATGAACGTTCTGTCTGTGAGATAAGAAGTAAACCATTTGTACCAGTACCAGAGAGGCCCACCAGGTGCTTAAGTCTGTTTAAAGAATAGTGTGGTCTACTGTATCAAAGGCAGCGCTTAGATCCAGTAGAACCAACACTGTCACCTGTTTAAAATCATAATTTAACCTAAAATCATTTAAAATCTTTGTCAAGGCTGTCTCGGTACTGTGGTTTACCCTAAACCAGACTGACATTCCTCAAAAATGTTGTGTGTGTTTAAGAAATAATTAAGTTGAGTAAAACAAGTTTTTCTAAATTTTGCTTAAAAATGGTAAGTTAGATACCGGTCTGTAGTTGTTAAAATCATTAAAATCTAAATTGCTCTTCTTCAGCAGGGGCCTCACCACATGCTTTAAAGGCAGTGGGAAAGACCCTGTCTGAAGAGAGCAACCATCATGTTTAAAAGCTCCTCCTAAAAGATCCATAAATGACTTAAAAAACCTTGTAGGAACTGGATCTAAAAAGACATGTGGTGGGTCTCACTGAGGAGAAAACTTTATCAAGACTCTCAGCATTAACCAGGACAAAACTGTCCAGTGTTTCTCCGTAAAGACAGACAATCAGATGTGTTAAAAGTAGTTGATTGACTGGATAAAATGGTACATCTGATGGTGTCTATCTTCCCCATGAAGTGGTCTGCAAACGCTTCGCAGAGAGAGTCCGTGGGAGTAACATAAGAAGTGCTAAAATCAGGGTTTAAAATATTGTCTATGGTTGAGAAAAGGACTTTGGAATTATTTTTATTGTTGGTGATTATTTTGGCAAAATAGTTGTTTCTTGAATTTCTAATTGCATTGTTATATATTCTTTGTTGATTGTTGAAGAGTTGGTGATTTATTGTTGTTTTGTTTTTTCTCCATCTTCTCTCTGCTGCTCTGCACTCTCGTTTTAATTTTTTGATTTTCTCATTTATCCATGGAGGTGTCGGTTTAGTCGCAGTCTTTTTTGTTTTAAGGGGGGCAATGAGATCCAGGGCTGATCGAAGTCGATCTGTTAAAATTGTCCGTAATAAAATCACATGGGGCAGGTAAGACTATTTGATTTTTTCTAAAACCTCAATAAAGTTTGCAGCCACTTCAGGGTCAGATGGCGCTTCCTCACAGTTCTCACAGAGGTCTCTCGCTGAATAAAACCAGTGATGTTAAAAACACACAGTAATGGTCAGACACAGCCGAGCAACAGAGGACACACTGGTGGACAGGCCATGGGTGATGACCAGGTCCAGAGTGTGTCCTCTGTTGTGAGTCGGCTGTGGCCAGTGCTGAGTAAAATCCATATAATTTAGAATGTTTAAAAATCATTTGAAGAAGAATCTAAAACATCGATGTGCAGATTAAAATCATCGGCTAAAATTATATGCTCATAAGAATTGTGTAAAATTGATAAAAGTCTGAAAATTCATTGATAAAAGACTGCATTTCTTTGGTGGTCTGTAAACGATGACACATAAAATTTGGGGATTGCTAATAACAATGGAGTGATATTCAAAGCTTGTAAAATTGTTAAATAAAACAGGTTTGGTGGCCAGAGTGTTTTGCAGTTATAGAGGCAGTGCCACCTCCCTTTACTCCTTGTTGAAAAAGCAAAGTTAAAATCAGGTGGAGAGGCCTCAGTGAGAACAACTGGTGAATCTGCACCTAGCCAGATTTCAGTTAAAAACAAACAAGTTTATGGTCTAAAATCATCAATTTATAATAAAAGCTTTGTTCAGCATAGAGCGGACATTAAAAAGAGCCATGTTGATTGAGAGTGGGGACTGGGGACTAGGAGGTTGTTGTGGATAGGTTTTCTGAAGATATTTTGGGTTATTTTTTTTAACTGTTGATTTATTGAAGGATTTATGGTTTGTCCGCTCTCTGCTGATAATTACTGTAATGAGTTGTGGTTGGTTATATTGTCATGTTGACTGTAGAGTGAGTTCGATGTTGTGGGAGATAGAAAGGCGGGATCCGGAGTGGTTTGGGTGAAGCGGTCCTTTTAAAAAGTTCGTGTCTGTTGAAGAATGTAAGAAAGTTGTCGACATAAGGGATTTTATTGTCTCTACAGTAGGTTTTTAGTTTGATGTGTAACTGTCTTAGTCGGCTGAATTTAACGTCTCCAAATCGAGGTGGTGAGAATGGTCCAGAAACTATGCATTGTTTATCTAAACTGTGGATTGTGGAGATGAGGGTCCTGAAATCGTCCATGAGGGTCTCTGACTGCTGTAATCTAAGGTCATTGGTTCCAACATGAATTACAGCTGTTGATATTGATGGGTGGTGGTGGAGGATGGTGGGAGCGGAATCTGTAATGTCCTTTACCAGAGCACCTGGGTGACAGGAGGTGTAGCCTTTCTTTACTCGGACATGCCGAACCATGGACGAGCCTAATACCAGAAGGGACGGGCTTGGCTGGGGCGCGGTGACTGGGCTATCTGCAGATTGGGAACCGACTCTGCAGCGTCCACGACCACCTGCAGGAGCGCGGCCGTCTCCCGCGCACCCCGAGTTTTCAGGCTCAAGCGGCGCGTGGAGGCGCAGCAGCGGACCCTCCCACTCCGCCGAACATTCGAGCTCGACATGAGTTGGGAGGACGTGAGGTGCCGCCCAGCTCACGGTAATAGCAACGGGCTTTGCGTGCGCTGGGAGCGCAGCGGAGCCCCGACCACGCCGAGCGGTCTGTCCCGGCGTGTGTGGGGGAGGCAGCCACGGAGCCTCAGATGGGGATGGAGCAGCAGGTGGCGGTGAGTGCAGCAGCGGAAACTCACTTTCATGCAGTAGACCCAGAGGTGGTGGTGATCTGCTGGCCTGCCCGCAGCCCGGGAGGTTGAGGAGCCGGGGTGAAATGCAGGCGCCCGTGGCGAGACCTAACAGCCGATCCGTGGGTCTGAGAGGGGGCTGTTGGCGGCGGGTCGGGCCGGCTGGATCTTCGGTGTCGAGCTACTCGTCCGGGAGAACCAGCTTCCATAGGCGGAAAGTGTTCGTCGTAGGCCAGGACAGTGAACTTGTTATCCAGTTTTGTAGCTCCAGTGTTTGGAGAGCGCAGGCTATCCCGCGCCCTGGAGCCACTGCGGGACCCAACGAGAGTCCACGGGTCTGAAGCCACCTCCCTCTTGAGTGGTTCTGGCTCCACAGTCCAAGTGGATGCGTCAGTCCTAGTTCACCTGCAGCCTGTCCGTCCGTGGGAGTAGGATCTCTCCTTCACTGTGGTTCTCCCCGAGGTTTCTACTTTTTCCCATGGGGTTTTTTGTAGTTTTTCCTCGCCGCGAAGGAGGGTCAAAGGGCAGGGGCATTCTGGGACAGTTACCTGAACTGCTTTTACCTGTGGCCCATCGAGGCAACAGTTGTTGTGATTTTGGACATTATAAAAATAAATTGATTGATTGATTGATTGATGTCTGATAATCAAGCTAAACGTGCAGATTTGGAAGAGAATTTGGGATTGTGTCGTCAAATTTCAGAGAATTTTCAGTTAGCCTACAGTTAAAACTAAGGAGATTTTACTGTAAGATGCTTTATACTAAACTTTGCGTCCGTTAAAAAGGTATTCTGACACTTGCATGATCATTGCGTTTACCAATAGGTCTTCACGTTTCGATAATTTAAAGATTGTTGCGGTCAGATTTGTGTTTTAGTGTAATAAATGTTATAGACTGCACTGTGTTGCATATTTCAGAAGTGTCACGTGAAACGACTGACTTGTCTGATTTTTACTGATTTAATGTTGTTGTTGTCTTCTGTTGTCGGATTCTATTATATGCGCTTTGATTATTAGAATAGTTTGCGAGTCACAGCTGCGACGTTTCCCAGACAGAAGTGAACATCTCCTTCTTTACTTTGTCTAGACTGTGCTGAGAACGAACCTTGAATGCTACGGTTTCATCTAATCTTTATTATGTAGTTATTCCCTTTAGCTGAGGAATGTTTAACTGGCTCTAACTGGTGGGAATGGACTCCACCTCTTGCTTTTTTAAGGATGTGTTGTAGCATTGTTCAAGGTCTTATTGCTTTATGGCCTTGTTTAGGGAAATATCTTTTTTTTTTTGCCAGTGAGATCGTATTTACTTCATAAATTACTTGATCAATTGAAAGAGACACCGCTTGTTTTGATAGCGTGTTAAGAAAATCCACAACACTTCATATTTGAAGTAACAGGACGACAGCGCCATCTGCTGTCCTCAGATCTGTATCGTGGGTGTGAGACAGTTGTTATGCCCCCTCGTCCCGATTCACAGTCTGGCGGGCGTGTTTCGGGTGTCTCGATGGCCTCTTGATCCAAACGATCGTACTTTTTGCTCTCTGTGCCTCTGACCTCAGCGTTGACCCAATCCATAATGTGCTTTTCCAGTTTGCGTTGGTCGGAAACAGGGAACTTGAGCTGTTATTGTTCCGCTTGTCGCTGCATGATTTGGCGGTCTCTTTTTCACATTCAGTTTGATGTTCCTTTTTTCAGCTCTTCATGCCAAAACCTGTGAAATATTATACTCAAATATAGGTGCGACTATAAGAATCTTGAAATTATTCCAGACCTTTTTACTTTCACTGTTTACTTTTTATTTTTACCACAGCATCTTTATAGACGTTTGCTACATCTGACCCGTATCACTCAAATTTGAATCCAAAGCTCTAATTATGAGATCACAATCGCCATATTGCCTTTTCCTACAGGTTTTAAAATGCTATTGTTTCGATTATTGTGCTGCATTATTGATGAATCTTCTCCTGTTATGTTAAGCACTTTGAATTACTTTGTGTACAAATTGTGCTCTATAGATACACTTGCCTTGTCTTGCCTTTTTGTTACGCTTTCAATGACATAATTACTCTGCATGATGAGTTTTTGTGTTGTTTCTGCACGAGGAAAGTTTTTGAAAGTGGCCTAATTATAATTTTGGCCATAATTAATAGAGCTAATGAAGTTAATTGTGCCATTTGCAAGATTTAAATGTCGCACACGTAGTACAAAACAAATAATGTAGCAATGCAAAATGGCTTGTAGAATCAGTCCAGTGACGATAATTACATATGAGAATTAACATTTGTTCAATAATTAAAAGCTGGAACTATATGTTTTGGGGCTCAATATTTACTGTGCATGTTTTATCTTTGCAATAGGAGGAATCTTTCTCTTAAAATTTTGTACTTTCTTTACATTTTAGCTGTTGAGGGTTGAAGAATTAACATCTCTGGTTTAAATGACACTTAGAGCTGGGAATCACAGGGTCCCTCACAATACGATACATCTATCTATAAACGATATTGCACACACGATATTCTACAATATATCACTATATTTTAAAGATCCAAATACATTTCAGTACAAACTTAAAATTCAATACACATTTTAATCAACAAAACTGTGAAAATGTCAAATGTTTTGGATAAACAAGTTTCCTTTCACCAAAGCAACACAATTGTGGAGCTGTCACAGAATAAAGTGGTAAATTATGCCCAAAATTTGGAGTGGACAATGTCTAAAATTTTAGACAACACTGTGAATGTTGTTTTGAAGTGCGAAATTTGAATATTGAGTATGTCGTTCATGCAAAAAGTGCAACAAAAAGAATCGACTGAAAATGAAAAAAGTTATGTTGTAAAGTTAAGGTGATATTTCTGAACGTTAGTAGTTAGTTTTACAGACATTTCTGTGGGATTGACATAATATCATCTGAATATTGTTACTGAGCTACTCCAAAAAATATTGAGATATTCATTTTTATCAGCCCTACAAACTATTCATGGTAATATTATTGATGTTTCCTCCAATTCAGTATCACGATACATTGATTTTTTTTTTTTTTACATTTTGGCACATCCTTAACGCTAACTAACTACTTCTTCATTCTGTAATTTATTTATAGCAACTCATGTTTTTTATGACATTGTTCATTTGCAAAGGGTGTCACTCTGCTTTTGAGGTCGAGATGAAGCTCGATATGAGAGAAATTAGTTAGATTATTTATTCTATCGTGAAAGACGTGCAATCAACTTTTCTATTGAACTGAACAGGTTTATCCTTTACCGTAAACCTCACATATCCTTGGCCCACAAATACAATAAACAATTTGTCATCTTTACAGCTCTCCATAAGCGCCTCATTCGATTGACCTAACGACCTGTCATTGTTTGGGAAAAAAATGCTCTATTGGATTCATATTTTATTCAATTTAATGGCGATTCCACGTTCATAACCTGCCATATCCATACATAGATTACTAAGTGGTCGCATCTGTCTAAATTCTGGTGTACAGAGCGCTGTCGATAAGTGCGCTCTCTCAGATGGCTCTTTGATTATCTACCCGCGGGAGGCACATTGATTCTGCCCTGCTGACTTACTTACTATAAGGAGCGCGGGCTTGTTTGCCAAAGCACTTCATCAACTCCAGCTCTGATGTGGTCTAAAAGGGTAAGGATACGCATGTCGATATTAATAAAGATACATGAATGGAAAGTGGTGCAGATAGAATACAGCCTCGGTTAATACACCGGGGGAATTTGAAAGACTTGTGCTTGGTAATTGTATTTGGTAAGTTTCTCCATGGAGGACGTGGAGGTGATGAGTGGCAGATTCATTGGCAGCACAATTGTTTTTTTGTTCTTTTTTATCAGTTTTTTAACATTTAGAGTGTTAAATGCTGATGAATTTCCATCTGATTTTATTTTTAACCTTGAAAAAACAATGCATTTTCTCTTTTAAATATTGAGTGTATGTATTTTCAAGCATTCAAATTCAAAAGGGTAATTCAGCATGTCAAACTTGCTTTGAAAAAACAACAAGGCATTAACAGTTGATCCCAAGCGAGGGAATATATGCATTCTTAATCTTCACAGTGATCTTTTCACTGGAATTTTCACTTTGAATATAAACTGTTGAATTTGAAGGCTTGAAAGTATGCATTGATTATTTAAAAGTTTAATAATTTGTTTGTCAAGCGAGAAAATCACACTGAAAATGAACATGTATACACATTTCATTTCAAACATTTCACTAGTATTTGTATTTCAAAATCTGATGAAAAAAATATCCTCCATGCTATTGTTTTGCTTAAGCTTGCTTTCAGTTTCCAATTTGCCGTGTAAAGTTCTCGGTTGTTGCTTCAACGGTGCAGAGTTATAGGTTGTTGGCAAACAAGGAGGAGATAAAGGACGTTTTTCCTCATAACAGACTCAGTAATGTCAGAAACATGTAATTGAAGTAGCGGAAGGTGTTTAGTGCATCTGTTTATGATACCAGAGTCTCTATCAGTAATAAATGTGTGCGTAGCTTCCAAAGTAACAGTTTTTCTACTATTATATTTACTTGCTTTTCTTCTTTTAGATGTAAAAAATGAACTCAATTTCATTGCAGTTGGTTAAATCCAACTGTCACTCAATCTGGCTCACCAAGAGGAGTAGCGGTGGGAAAAGTAAATACTTAATTTAGCATAAAGCTGCATTCAAGAAAGAAAATAAATAAATAAATGTGACTCACGATATATGGATTTCACCAAAATATTATATTGTCACGGGAATTAAATCACAATTAAATTTTTCTCACTTATTGCCCATCCCTAATCTATTGTAGTACTATTAGTATTGCACCTTCTCTCAAAAGAGGACAGCATCTGTTTGTCTAATTCAACAACGGAGGACTCAAAAGTTGTCAAGGTCTTTTTAAAAACAAGTAGTAAACAAATAGTGAAAGTATATGGTCTTTCTTAGTTCATTTATTGGAATTCTGTGCTTACTCCTGCTGCTCCAACGTCGCCCAAAGATATAATTTCCCCATTACTTTAGACTTTGTTTTGAAGAATAATACGAGTACGCAACCATAATTTGTCTATTTTTTTAACCTTTGCTAATTTTAACAATACCTACCAGCACTATCAGCGTGTCCACCTTGTTTCCCTCTAAAAAAACACAATAATAGCCTTCTTTAGGGCATAGCGTCACTGAAAACATGTTGTGATGTGTTTGTGTCTCCTGCAGGCTCGGCTTTGAAGATTGTGCACTCAGCTAATTGTGTGAGCCAAGATGGTTATGTAAAACGAGCGCGCTAATGTTGTCTTTAAGATGTTTGATTAAGCCCCCTGCCATCTTCATCAGACCCCCGCTAATAAGACTCTATCTCGCTCCGTGCAATATAAGGCTGCAGACGGCTATAAAGCTGGAAGATTAGCCTCGCATGGGTTCTGACCTTGAAGAACGTGTGAGAAGAAAGAAATGCATTTTAACAGCATTTGGTTCTTGCAAAATAAAAGTTTAGTTTAGCTGGATGTTTTAGCCATAAATTGGAATTAAATCAAATGATTGGATTATTATAGTTAACCAGTGTGTTATGAGCCATAGCTAAGGACATATTTAACGACACGAGAGACCTGAGTAAGTGTTCAAAAGTTTTTAATTTGATTTCTTATTGTTACTTCCTTCTTCTTTCGTTAGATTTTCGTTAGAACCCTCACAAAATCCTGTGCCCAAAAAACTAAACAAAATAATCAACAGAAAGGTGGACCTGGTGAGCTGGCCAAACAGAATAAATATAAAAAATACACATCAACTAAACTAAGAAAAAATACTAGAAAAATATAAATATAATATGGGAAAAAACAAGTGCACAAACCTAACACAGTGTCCTTGCCGTAGGACGCATGCATTGTTTTCAAGGATGTTCTAATAACTACAGTAGAGTAAATGAATATGTTGACATTAGTGTTGATGAAGCGGTTGAGAACATTCAGCGACAAAGGGAGTAAACATGATATAATTGTGAATGCTTGGAGAATAATTATGAAAAGGGACTGTACTTGATTATGTATTGTTGTCAAAGCAGCTCTTTTGGTCAAATTGAGGCCGCTGTGTGCTGTTTGCATCAAAGTATATAGTATTTTTATCATTCGCGAACTAAGAAGTTAAGCAGGTGTGTAGTTAGAATATGTTTGAAGTGAAGAATACGTTTGGACCACTGCAAACTGTTCAAAAATACTTAGTTCTGTTTATTATGTTAAAGTAAAAATCAGGTCTCCTACTATACCTTTAAAGGGGCTGTACCTGATTTTTACTGCTGTGAAACAGGAAAAACAGAACTAGTCCATGTTCCCAAATCTTTGCATGTAATAAAGACAAATCTGTCTTGCCTCAGCACAGATACATCGTAAATGCATCTATTCAGATAAAAATGAGACCATAACACTTTCACAGCATTTATTTGTTGAGCGTTTTATCCTGCGAGAGAAGCAGGACGTTTGTTGTTGTTTATTAGCTTTACCGTGACAGTCTGTGATGCTCTGGGCTCAAAAACTGGTGAAAAAACTCATGGCAGTGAATCTTTAGGATGCTGGGACTATTAGGAAAGTGAGCGATACATGCGACTGATGCAAAGACTTTAACATGAACTAGTTCTGGTTTTTTCACGTTTCAAAAGAATAAAAATCAGGTACAGGGCCTTTAACTTATTGTACATTTCAAATTGTAATGTTGGTACTACTGTTGTTTATCGTATGGTGTCTCGACATAAGATTAAAACAGTTTTTTTCAGTTTTTGTTTCATCGTTAGTTATGCATTTTCCATTTGCCTGATTTTCATTATGATTAAATAGCACAATGTATTTCTCTGATTTTAATAACTGTATTTTGAACACCACTAAAAGAAAGAGTAACTGCACTGGAATACAGTTTTCTGGTATTGAGTTACTTCCTGGGGGATAGTTTACCAAAACATAAAATATTTGATATACAACACTTTTCCTCATAGAGTATTTTGTAAAAGTAGCACCTTGTGTCAAAATCCGACCTCTGTTTGCTGTCTGCATGCAACAATAAAACATGTTATTGTTTGCCAACTTGAAAGAAAGCGCCTGATCGCTCTGTAATGCTTAGGGGTGAGAATGTGATGGCTGTGCACTCCGCTTCACTTTGCAGTTCGGAAAAAATATATTTCAAAACTGTGCTTGTGTTCAAAACAGTTTAAATACCAACTTCACGGTTTGAAATTCTGGTCCTGCAGCTTTAAGCTTTAAATTCCCAGTACAGTTTGCGACAGTCCTGTAATCTCCACCCATAAAGAGTGTTTTCAGCCAAAGCTTGGGGACAGTAAACTGCAGCTGTGCCGCCGCCTGCCCTCATTACGGCCATCATAATAATCGTATAAGTCAGCGTTATTTTTATACATTAAGTTGTTTGTCCGTTTCCTCTGTGCTGTGAGACAGATGATGTGATTATGGCGAACGGTCGAAGGCTATTACTGTTCAGGGACGACTGTGGAAATCGCGACAGTTTTTCTCCATTGTGCTTTCATCTGCCTTACAGCTCCGTGTCACTGAGGCTTTTAAAAGATGAATTATTGAGAATATAATGGAAGACTGCGCTGCCAGTTACATACAGTGCGATTGAAAAGAGGTAAACAGCCATTGTGTACGACTTTTCAGACTTTCAGTGCGGCTGAAAGTAACTAGATACTTCATTTATCAGTGCAATGTGAATGCAGAGTATTATGTCAAGAGGTAGGTAAGAAATATAGGAGATTAGCAGAGAAAATAATATATACTGAAGTCATTTAGTGTTATTTGGTGTTAGCGCTTGTCCTTGTGGCAGTAATTCTTAACTATTGATGGTTCAATTTGTATAAACGGTAATGTACGGAAGTATATGCACAATATGTTTGTTCCATGTGATAGAGATGGGACAGGTTTATGTTGTGCCACAAGAATCAGGACCATAGAGCGAGGCAGCATTAAGATTTCATGCTCCTCATTTGTGGAACGCACTTCTCCAACATTTAATATCAGCCCCCATCATAAGTGCTCTTCAAATATGAGCTTGAAACATAACAGTTTGCTTCAGCGTTTAAATGAATACAATGAATTGTTGTATTTATTGCATTTTAAAAAATATGTTTGTGATATTGCATCATGGACTAAATAGTATTGTTTTCCAATGACTTTTGTAATTTAGTAGTCGTAGTAGTTGTAGTAATAGTAGTAGTTGTAGTAGTAGTAGTTCTAGTAGTGGTAGTAGTAGTGGTAGTAGTAGTTCTAGAAGTAATTTTCTTGTAGTAGTTGTCGAAGTAGTTTCCGAGTTGTAGCACTAGGCTATACAGTAGTAGCAGGAGTAGTTGTAGTATTGGTTCTGGTAGTAGCAGTAGTTGTAGTAGTAGTAGTAGTAGTTGTAGTAGTAGCAGTAGTAGTAGTAGTAGTAGCAGGAGTAGTAGTAGTTCTGGTAGTAGTAGTAGTAGTTGTAGTAGTAGCAGGAGTAGTAGTAGTTCTGGTAGTAGCAGTAGTTGTTGTAGTAGTAGTAGTAGTAGTAGTAGTAGGAGTAGTAGTAGTTCTGGTAGTAGTAGTAGTAGTTGTAGTAGTAGCAGGAGTAGTAGTAGTTCTGGTAGTAGCAGTAGTTGTAGTAGTAGTAGTAGTAGTAGCAAGTAGTAGTAGTAGCAGTAGTAGTAGTAGCAGGAGTAGTGGTAGTTCTAGTAATAGTAGTATAATACTGCTTCAAACTTCTAAATATTTATTAACAAAGGATAGTGTAACCTCACGATTAAAAACACCCCGAGCTGATCATCAACGATTTGAAATGACCCGATCTCATTTTCAATTCAAATTCAATGAAATACTCTGCTCTTCCTTCTAGTTCACAAATTAACCATCCCAGGTTGAATATATCGTTCACGATCAGTACCTTTGTTTTTATGTATCATACAATTTTAATTGGAGCTACAGATTGATTACTTACTTGTCATTACAGCATATTCGTTTTCACGTTATAGGCAGTTTAGAGTCTGTCCGTAACTCTCCACAGTCCTGTATTTCAGCCTCTGCAAAGCTTTTTGTTAGAAACCTTCCACTTTCACAGAGTAGAAAAGGCCTCGGTGTGTGGGAGGAGAAGCCACATTACTCACATTAGCTGTAACACTCAGGTATATGGTGCCAAACGAGGAGTCAGTCCAGTGGAGAAATGACAGGTGGAAGTAGCAGAGAATGGCTATGTGGGCACAGTATCATTTACAGTATGATGCTCTTTTACTGGGCAGGTTTGGGTGCCACTGATCACAGCAAACTCACAACAATAAGACTCAGATGACAGAAAACATTGATTTTTGACCAGTGTCTCGGGGAACACTGTGCTTTGAGACGTGCCTTGGGTAAAAGAAAAATCCTATTTCAGTTAAGTTAAATCGCACATGGATTTTTATTTGAATAATAGACCATTCTGGAGTGTCCCGAGCAGCTTCTGAAACTGCTGTGAATGCAAAACAAGCATCCAAATCGAAACTAGCAGACACAGGGGCAAGGAAAATATTAGCTTTTTTTGTTTTGTTTTGTTTTTGTAAATAGTGTCATCTGGTAATGTTTTAGGAGTGTTGTGCCACAAAATCTTTTTCACAAAGTAAGTGTGAAGCGACTCACAAAAGGGCAAAAACACTGGCATATCTGTCCATCTGTCTGCACCAGCATAATGTTAGTAGTATTATGAAATATTTGATACAATAACAACAAACAGACCTTTACATTTGTCCTAAAATGCATTACATAAAACCAACAATGTGACAAAATGTATCTTCAGTTTATTGTATTATGTATATATGTATAAGTGTGCCACAACCACGCCAGGTCCACAATGTTCCTGTCCCACTCACAGAAAGAATGTATGTTTTTCATGTATTTATTTATTTTTTTAATCAGCCACTATGAAATTACACTAACTGAGTGCATCCAGCCCATAGATGACGCCATTGCTATATACAGTCTAGTGAAGTTACCGCTGAAAAGATGTTATGATGTGGATTTGCTGCAGCAGTTATTGTGTTTAGACGACAGAAATGCTCAGAACGAGCTTAGCGATGATTTAAGGACTTAAAACAGCAGAACATTCTCCGATAAGTGACGTCGATGATCCGAAAATACGTCCCGGATTGAGAGAGTTCAGCAGGAAGTGTGTTTTACGCTTGGAGGGGGTAGGATTTTCTAATAAACATTCCTCAAAACAGAGTGAATGCAACTGAATGCTACGTCATGTATGTTTTGATGTTGGAACAGCAGAATATGTGTCCTTTAACAGATGTATAGTGTACGCTGCATTTTCTATCATACTTGGGAAATTTATTTAAAAGTAAATAAATACAAAATAACTAAACAACCTAAACAATTTCTTACTGCACTAAATATATATATAAAAGCATGCGACCTCAGTGTGAGCGAGCCTGCATTTCCACAAACCCGACCGTACTTGGCCTGGAAAAGCCTCCTCCTGCTTTTTGTTGTTCCTTTGGCTATAATATTCCACAATATGAAGCAGAAAACGTCTCTTTCTCTACAAAGAAAGTTCAGAAGTGGTTTTAACTTTTTATGTCCATTGATTAATCCAGGAGATGTGCCACCTGCAAAAAGCTACATCCTGTTTCTGTAACAATCCAAAAACTATCTTCCCTAGTAGTCCTCATTAGTACACCTTGTGACTACCCAAATTAATGCTGAAATATTTGGGTTTTTGTTGTGATTAAACACTGAAATTGCCTTTTTATCCTTCAAATCCCTTTGTAGCAGGAGTTGGTAGCATTAAAAGAGCAGCTTCTCTCTGCACAGCTTTGCAACATTAATGCAAGTTGCTATTATTTATAACCTTAACAGACGGTTTGGCTTCAGCAGAGACACTTCTTACGCCCTCTGCTGATGTTTTGAAGACACAAATTTGGCAACTTAGACGTAACTTCCAGATAGTATATCAAGTAGCAAGACTTAAGTGTCCAAAATAATTTAAATACTGTCGGAACTATGTGTTTTTGAGAATGTAAAACAACATAGCTAAAAAAAATGGGCTGCTACATTAGTAATTAAGATATCAAAGACCTATCAGTGATTCGATTATTGCAGGTGTCAACATCACACAACAAGCATTCCCTTTTGTATTTACTGTTCTGCGCTGAATAATTGATTGATTTGATACCACTGCTTTCAAACCGAGCTACACCTTCGTCATTACCATTAGCCGCAGTGTTAAGTGTCTGTTTACTGCATGGAACAAGTGAGTATCAAATGTATTTATTGGCCAGTGTCAACGCCATCTGGAGACTTGGGTGGAGCCGCTAGCTTAAGGCCACATGGATCCACTATTTCTGTAAATTCACACCAGACTTTGACAACACGAGAGGAACACAGGCTCCCATCTGCTCCCGCCACACCTCTTTTACCAACTGCTGATGTTCAACAAATGTAAAGGCAATTTCAGTGTTTAATCGTTACCAAATCACATTGGTCTTGTGTTATAACTTGCCATGTCATTTTTTTTTAAGCCAATGCTTAATCTCATTTACTGTCCAGGCCCTGCTTTATCTGTAGCAGTCATTGGTTCCATGGTCAGCTTTGTAATGCCAGAAATAGTTTCTGCAAATAAGTCATATTTATGTTAAGCGAGAAGAGTTGTTTTTAACTTTGAAAAAAAAGGCTAATGACATATCTCTGTGTTACTTTGGTGATAGAGGTTATGTACAGACAGTCTTTTATTCAAAAAATGCTCCTCAACATTTCGACTGAGTTGATTTATAGGCTGCACTGAAAAAATGTGTTTCTTTGTTTATTTATTTTACAAATGTACTTTATACAGTAAAATGTAAACTGAGTAGTTTCTCAGTTGTTTGCTAACAGAACTTGGAGATTTAGGACACATTAACTGCTACACATCAATTAATTTCCTCAAAAACATTGTATTTAAGTAGAGAAAGGTAATAATGTCAACTGTGTGTCCCCAAAGTCCGTGTCAGTGATAAATGTGAGCGTAGCTGCAGTGTTCCTGTTTACCTGGTTTTCTACAACTGTTTATTTAGGATTTTCTTTTTTGATATGGCTATTGCAAATATAAAAGTATATATTGCAAATATAAAAGTATATTTCCAGTTTACAGTTGTTATAACAGCAGCGAACAGGAAGTTATTTTTTGGATTGTATAGATGATTTAGGACTAGAAGCTTATGTTGGGCAATATGACATAATAACTTCCTCATGTTGTCTGATCAAATGTTTTTTATTCTATTTTATTTTGTTCTTTTGGCTTTTATGTTGAAGGTTATCTTTATTATCCCCAAGGGGCGATTTGGTTGCAGCAGCAGGACATCCACAAATGCAACTCACAAAAAACAATGAACAATGCAACATGACTGATTCAGAATTCGGGTTGGCAGAAGGGATCAGAGAGCTTCTGTATCTATTAGTTCTGGATTTGGGCGCACTATATCTGCGACCGGACGGAAGCAGCTTGAACTCGGCCCAAAGAGGGTGGCTCGAGTCTGAGATCTGTTGGGCTCTTTTAAGGATCTGTGCCCTGTAGATGTCCTGGAGGTCAGAACAGGTTAATATTATTTTCCAGAACAAAAACAAGGCAGACTTTTAATAACTGCTCTTTAAAACAAACCAAAAAAGGTAATTTTTCCAAACCAAATGTCTCTCCTGACAGAAGACTGACTGTGGACCTCTTCATTAAAAAGACTCAAAGTGATTATTGGCAATTACAGACGACAGAAAATTCCTGAAATAATAGGAGCAGTCAACAACTACACAACCAAGAGATAAATAGATCTGCAATTTAAAGAATGCATCATTTTGTAAAGTCCCTATTTGTCATCTTAGATCTGTAGTACTCAACTTGTGATTCAGTTTGGCTCTGTTTTTTCTCCTGTAGTTCTGCTCTAGACCTTTTTAGACCTATAGTGCAGTGATCTGGTTGACAATCTTTTTATAGGTGGTACTTAGTGTCAAAGGTTCATGATCTAAGCTGACTTAATTGTGTCTTTGATTAGGTCAGATTGTATGACTACAACTGCATTTTACTCCAGTGCCACTCCTGAACAGCTCCATAACAAGGAGCCTTTTCAGATGATGGGCCTGAACGCGACAATCATTCATGCATTCATGACTACAATGGTTTTAAATAAAATTGCATCTTTTGCCACGTGCCATCCTCCTCCATACAATAGCACTTTCATTTCAATGGCACATTCTCTGACAGTTAAGGCACCATAATAATATTTTTCCTGAGGTTTTCTTGATTAGGCTGAGCTGGATATGAAGACGCGGACACATATTTAGAGCCTTTGTAGTTTGCTTTTAGGCTGAGACACAAAGGCTGTTTTCCAATGGCATTACTGGCAGGAATCTTTGGTGTTTATTTCGGATGCTCTCCACAAATATGAAGTTAAGATGCAGCCATTGTACAGTGCAATAATAGCCTTTAATGCCACATTTAAATACAATTTGGTTTGCAGTTGTATTTCATAGGAATGAATGGCTGTGAACCACAAATTTGTCAGAATTTAACAGCAAAATTAATTGATGGCTATAATATTTTTTGTTTAGATTTGTTTGTTTCTTCATACAACTGATTTTCTTGATCAATAAACTTAGTGAAAGTCTAACACTTGCTATGTTTAAATCATTTTGAGCATTACCGTATCAGAGTATTGACATGTTAGGAGATTTGAGTAATCTAATTTCTTTCTGATTGTTCAGGTGCAGTTTTATTATACTTTTTTTAAGCATTTACCATGTTATATTGTCACATTAAAACATACCTAGCATTGTAGTTTGCTCCTTCTCTGAGCCTCACAACATACACAGTTTCAAATTTCCCAGTTTTGTGATGTTAAAAGGCGGTCTCATTTTAAGTCCATAGATCATTGCCAGATTCTTTCTCAGTTTTTTTCCTGGTAAATCATGTTCAATACAACTGCATTCTCACATTAGTTTGTTCTTGCAAGCTAACTTTTGTTTATCTCTCCATAGTAATACCCTCTGCTGCCAGTAGATGGAGTGCAAACACCAAATGAATGATGTGGGACTGCCAGACTGGTGGGAATGAAAGTAATGTGTACTTTTAAATAGGTAAAATAATTTTAAGTTGTAAAACATAAGATGTCAAAGTACAAAATCATGTTTAAAGTCCATTTACAATCCAAACAATTTAATTCCTTTAACATCTCCATGGAGACAAACAGGCGCACCCTCATGCAGAAAAGTTATACACTGCACCTTTAAGCCAATTCTAATGTTGTTTTACTGACCACTTTGCAGAACACATTCATTTGACCTTGTCTGTATCTTACATTTCCTGATGAAGCCATAATCATAATTTTAACAGCCCACTCGCTCTGTTTTACATTCCTCCATCAAACCCCACAATAACAATCAACAGACTCAGCAGTTCACACATTCTTTAGTGCTCCTATCATTGCTCATAATTGACTTAATAAATTGGGGATGATGACTGCAAAGGGGCTAAATGAGGGGAATTTGGGCTTAAAATTGTGAGAGAAAAGACTCCCGCGTGCAGGCGGAAGGGCAATTTGTGGTTTCTGACGGTGTTCAAGGACAGGCCAGGCTTTTGTCCATTAATGAAATGAGCAGCGGTCCGCATCTTCATAATAGATCAGTCTGTGGCTCTGCTGAGGGCTCTAAGTATAAGGCAATGATGAATTATTGAAAACGGCAGCCCTGTAATGTCTCTGGAAAAGAAAGTGACAAGAAGACAGTGACGGAATAGAGCTAGTTACTCAAGAGAAAGCTAATGAATTGACCAAACCAAATGTGTTGACACTTTAAACTCTTTGGTGCATGGTTTTGCTGAATTGACTTTTTTTCTTAGCTTTATCCATGTTGTCCTTCAAAAACATACCTGGGTTTGTATTTTACACTATTAACGCTTTCATTAATCTTGTTTACAAGGTTGTCTTTTCTAAGTACTCGCTTCATTTTCGTCTTCCCCGAACTGAAATATTAGATCTTTTAAATAGTCAAAAGTACTCACAATGTCAGGTGGATATGCGTGAATACTTGATTTTGTCCATGTATTCATCATTTTTACATCAATTTGGACATTCAATGAAAAAGGCTGTCTTTAATGTGTCATTCATTTCACCCAAAAATGGCGAAGGAGGATGCAGGAGGTGTATTCTGCTAATGTGTTGGCATTTTGCTTTTTATTTGCATGTGTCTAACTGTTGAATCTGTCAGAACTTACATATATCTTGGAACTTTCATTGACAACAAATTCAACTTTTAGCCCACTTGGGAAGCGGTGTGAGAAAAGGGTCACCAGTGCTTCTTTTGTTTGAGGAAACTGCCGTCCTTCCATGTTGACAACCTAACCATGTTTTATTGCTATTTTATTGAATCATTTTTAATCCTTTTGTCTTGTTTCATGGTTCGGTAACCTTGAACCTTGATGCCTAAACCAGTGAAGGAAGTTAGAACCCATCTACAGATCTAGAGCTAGAATCTTCGTCACTTTTAGACCATTATCACCTTTATCTGATCAACTGCTACAGGTCGCTTTTTCACCTGATACCCATCTTGACTGCCCCTGTGATCATCTTTCCTGACTTTACAGGTTAAACAGCGTCCCTTGATCACCAAAATATAAAGTTATTGAGCTAGCCATGATTCTAATGCTCTTAGAATTTTGTTAAATGGACATTAAAAGTGGCAACAGTGGTGAAGAAGTTGGTCATATTTCCTGTGGAAATATGGTGCTCTGTCTGAACAGATGAGTGCGTTAGACACTAGAGGAAAAGAGGAAGGGTGATAAACAGTGAGTGTTATTATTTGTTTGATGTGCTTCAGTTTTGGTTGTAAATGTAAAAGTAGTGTGTCTACATTTTTTGCATCATGAATTTAATGTTTAGGCAGAAATGTCACTATATGCATCACCATTGTTTGTGCATCTCTTTCTTTTGAAAATTGAAACTTTTAGCCCAGTGTTCCCTCCTCTGCATCTCTCCATTTTGTGGTTGTGGAAGTGTCAGTGAACTGTACCAGAGCACAGCCCAAATCGGCTTTATGATTCAAACATGTTTGAATGACTGACACTGGTCTAGTCATGTCATTTTACAGTCCACACGTTGTGATTCTGAAGTCATAACTGCTCTACACTACGAGACTGAAGCAGATGCAACTGTCTTGAACTAGAGATGACTGAGAGTGACCAGGCGGGACTGAAAATCTGAGGAAAATTGAGCAAAAAATGTCGACTTTGCTCTAAATGAGAGAAACTGCTGTTTATTTGGCACCCAGTCAGTCAGCAAACACAAAGAATATGACGTCAGTGAAAATGGTCTATAGCTGCTTTTTGAGTTCTCTTGACAACCGCTACATACAAATACAACTTGATGAAAGTCTCATCTGTCTGACTGCCACACTCAAACTCCAATACAGATAAAAACAGCTTCTCTCTCCAAACCTATGTCATATTATTAAACCGATGGTCTGAGTGAATCTTAGCAATGAATTACGTTCCATTTTACAGCACATCTGCGGTGTAATTGGAAATTGCCAATTGTTCCTGGCCCTTGCAGCCCTTCAAACAGTAGTATAGTGCGCTGGTGGATGGTAATCACTGTTCCTCCCCTGCAGGGTATTGTGGGTAATTGAGGCCAGAAGGAGCTTCGGAAGGAGAAAGAATTTCTACCAGTGAAGCTTAATTTGGCTTATCACAGCTAAAGCACATGAGCGGCAAGAGCTGTTCAGACGGAGACGGAAGCATATGAATCCTCCACGACATATTATCTGCTCCTATACTCTGTCTACGAACACTCAAACATGATATTCTGCTCTCGAGATGCCAGCTTTGAAATCTAAAAAGGAAATGTGTGGAATCAGGGCTGTGCAATTAATGACATTTTAATCAAATTGAGATCCAAGCTTGGGGCTTTTTAATTGTGTGGTCTCCAGTAAATCCTTAAAAGTCAGTAAAAGGATGAGGTTTGGACCTTGGTGGAAAAAAGTTGACTATTTTTGGGTGGATTGCATAAATGAAACAACATGTCCTGCTAAAAAACTGTAGTTCAGTTCATGTTCTGAAATACATGTGATGATTCTTCAGTTCCTAGTCTTTTTCTGTCTTTGTCAGTTCTCCTGGATGTATTTGGTGCTTGCCGGTGGTGCAGTGGTTGAGGGCGTTGCACTTGTGTGGTTGTTGCCATCGCGGTGTCGTAGGGTTGATTCAAGCTCTCGACCATTTGCCAAATCTCTCTCTCCTCTCTTACCGTTACACGCTGCCACTGTCCTGTTGGATAAATTCTGGGCCAGAAAAAAATAAAGCTTAGTTTGAACCGATTCCTGTTATTAAAACATAAATCACACATTTAATTGCAATGAGAAATATGTTCTAAATTATGTAGCCCTACGATTTGTTTGATTTATTTTTTATTTGTTTTGAATAAGAAAAGATAAAAATTTAACTAATCCCGACTAATTATAAATAAATCACATTCAATGACATTTTTGAACTGTTGAAAGGGGAATTTAGAGGTTCAAATATATTATTTTATTATGGGGTAAGGTGACAATTAAGATGTACATACACATTTAAAAAGCGTACATTTTTATCTGTATTTCAGGATAACATGTATTTAGTATATTATTTATCAAGAGAATACAAACTTAAAAGTCATATAATTTTACATTTACAAAACCTAAAATATATAAAAACACATGTGTGGTTTCGAATACAAATTTATATTTTGTGCTTGAGGTTTCTGGATGAGGCTCTGCTGGAGAAGAAACACACACACTTTACACACTTTAGCCTTATTTTGATGCATTTATTGTGGATACTTTCAATACCACTGAAGTTATAGAATCAAACAGGCTTTGATTTTTTTTTATTTTGGTGAATTACATTTGCTATGTAGAGCATATTTCATTCTGTACTGATTGATTTTATACACAAATACCGTTAAATATTCGCACATTGTAATTTGACATGCATTTCTTAATTGACGGTAACCTAACACCATAGATTATTTAACAAATTTCCAAAATGTACAAAAAACATTCCCTCATAGTTCCATCTAACCATTGATTTCTCCTCATCTTTTATTTATTTTAGCTTCATCAATTCTAAGATATGCCACTCGTCCATCAATTTACAAAATCCTACGACCTGTGTATGTTTTTGCAAGTGTTCCTAGTGAAAGCAGACGGAGTTGAGTTTAAGCTTATGATATGCAAAGCTCTTTATCCAAACGCCGCCTGAACGGTTTAACCTGTTCCATGTTAAGCAGACACCGTGTGAAGATTGGCCGTGTGAGCTCACCATGACACTGGCAGTTCTGCGTATTTAAGTAATGCGTGGATTTAGCTTTGAGGTTGAAGCTCTGATGGAAAAGGTCAGGCTTGAGCTTGAGAGGTAAAATACAGTGCGTTAATAGCAAGCAGTTATTTAGGGGTTTCCAACCTTTGGTGCAGAGCCACTTGGTCTTATATACCGAATTTGCATTTGGAACGAGCTGCAGCCTTGGTTTATTCACATGCGCTCCATTCATCCGGTCAAGTTCATGTTATATCAACATGTGAAATGCTATGTGCAATATTAATTCAAGGTCAAAAACTGCTGCTATGGATTCAAAATGTGTAGCTGAAAGCTCAGAGAAGGTTATTTCAAAAATGTTGGATGGAGCAAATGCCACTTATGTAGATGTATTTCTTTGCTTTGATGTAATTAAATGAACAAAGAAGCACAAAAGAGCACATTGGATGATGAGATGACTTGAACTTTATTATTTATAGACTATGAACATGATTATTTATAGACTAATTAGAGGCATTGTTGTGCTTGAACTTAACTTAAACTTAACAACAATCAAAAATATTCAAGAAGCTGTGTGTTGTTGTTTCCATCAAGATGTTATTTGCTCTACTTGGAATTTCCCTCAGACAAAATAAAACATACTTTGAATTTATTATAATAAATAAACAAATACTAAAATAAATACCTTAAAAAGTGGGGAACATTTCAGCAAAATAGCATCTCTGAAAGATTCAGGCAGAGGTTACATAATGCACCTTTAATTGAGTAAAAATAATGCATTCGTCTGCATTATTATTTTATTGTGTTGTTATTCGAACTGCTGCTCTATATTCTACATGTGCAATGTCAAATTATAAAACTGTCTTTTTTCATTTTGCTCGTGTGAAATTTGCTTGTCACACCGTCAACTATATTTATCAGGATGACTCAATCAAAATGGAACATTTTGTAAAGCCCTGTGAGGCTGTTGTGATTTTAGGCTACACAAAGATGCATCGAATGAAATACTGTTCCAAATATATAATGGTTAAATCATCGTATGTATATGGTAAAGATTGTGGTTCTAATGTGCGTCTGTTCTGTGCTCTCCAGGACCTTGGTGGAGTGAGTCCTCCTCAGAGGAACTGGAAGGGCATCGCCATCGCTCTGCTGGTCATCCTGGTGGTGTGCTCGCTCATCACCATGTCCGTCATCCTCCTCACTGAAGGTAGAGCACCACAGTCTGTCCTCCGTGTCTCTACTGCCTACCACTGCTGATTTGTTTTTGTATAAATTTGTCTATCCATTCTGTGTGGCCATGGTGTTTTAACAAGTAGAACAAAAATTAAAGGAGACATGTTGTGGATTGTGTTATTTCTATTATGATTCAACCATGTTCTGACAGAGCTTCGTTCACTCTAGCTTGAGGAATCCTGGTTAGAAAATCCTCTCCCTGCGAGTGTCAAATACATTCCATTCTGAATCCCCTCAGTGAGTGACGTTTTATCGATGAGTGACGTGGTTCAGAGAATATACTGTTCTGTTTTTAAGTCCATAAATCATCACCAGACTCGCCGTTGAGCCTTTCTGCCGTCTAATCACGATCATTGTGTCAACAAGGAGGAACATAGATAGCATAAGAACGCAGCCAGCAGATGGAGCCAAAGCTAAATTACTCTGGCATCTCCCGAGGTAGTGACAAACATTTTATTTTTAGTTTTTATATACTCAAGAGCATGTTTAAAGGCCAATAACAATACAACTAATGCGTACTAAATGTCCTTTAAACATGCTCTTCAGAACTTCTCCTTTGGCATCTTATGTTTTAGAAAATATTGTATCTACTGAAAGCTCATGTTACTTTTCTATCAGTCAGGCATTACATCATCAGGATTTGTATTAGCACTCCATCTACTGGCAGCAGAGGGAATTACCACAGGACAAAACTTGAAAAAACGTACCCAACATACTGACTGCTCAGAACAAGTCTGCTAATAATTTATGGAAATGTGAGAGACCTTTGGATCAGAAAAAAAAAAAAAGTGTTTTGTGAGGCTCAGAGGATCAGGCTCAGAACAGGATTCATCAAACAAGTGTGAAAGACGCAAAATACTAAACAACTAAAGGTATGTTTTTGATGAGTGAACAATGTTATAGCATGGTTAAAAGCTAAAAAAACCAAAAACGGTTGCATAATACTGTATGTTGCCAACATATTTGCCCATAACACGTTGGTTTCCTGCTACAGCTACACTTACACACCGTCGTCATGGCGTTGTCTAAATACATTGCTGTAGTTTTTCCACCTCCAATAGACCACATCAATTAGAATAAATCTGAACTGTCTCCCAGAAATGTGACAGGCAAAAGTCGAGACCATATGGGGTGCTAATAGTCGCATAAACATTCATTGTGAATCGAGCTACATTCCATTCATCACTTTATAATCCTCCCCATCACACATCACCGCGATCACGTTTTCCTTTCCATTTTCAAGAATAATAACCGGATTAATCTACATTGAATTGTGCACATTCTGATGCACAGTCCTGGCTTCTTCTCGTCTGTATTCAGAGTGAAATGTACAAATCTTGTGCGCCCCGGTCTGTCCCTGCGCTCCTCGGAGACCTCCACGCTTCGTTAGTCCTCCATCACTTCATAAACAAACACTCTGCTCCAGGATGGGCAGCCGCCAACATGGCTGACATTCAAAATGACTTGGCCCTCCTCTCCTTCTCTCTCGCTCCCCTCTCTCCCCTCTTTCTCCTCTCTCGCTCCTTTTATTCTCCATCTTCCTTTCTCTTCCTTTCCTCTCTGTACTTTTGTTTCCTCTCTGTTCTGTATCTTCCTCCCCTCCTTTCCTCTTTCTCTCTCTCTCTCTCTCTCTCTCTCTCTCTCTTCCCTTTCTCTTTATCTCCTCTCATCATCCCATCATTTGTCCTCTCCCTCTTTTGACCCCTTTCCTTCGTTTTCTCTCCCTGTCCTCGCTCTCACTCTTCCTCTCACTCTTCCTCTCTCTCTTCTCCTCTCTTCTTTCATCTCTCCTTCTTTTTCCTTTCTCCTTCTCCCACTTCCTCTCCCTGTCTATTTGTCTCCTCTTTATTTCCTTCTCATTTTCTCTCTCTCTCCCCATCTCTTTCTATTTATTTCTCTAGCTTTTCTTCTCTCTTCTTCTATTTTCTCACTGCCGTTCCTTTTCTCTCTCTCCCCCTCTTCTCTTTCTCTCCTCATTCATTCACATGTCTCCCTGTTGTTTCTCTCTCCCTTCCTTTCCTTCTCCCCCCTTTTCTCTCTGTCTATCTCTTTCTCTCACACATCTCCCCTCTTCCTTCCTCTTGCCTTTTCAACACTTCCTTCTCTAGTTCTTCTTCTCTCTTTCTTATTTTATCTCCCAACACCACATCCCTCTCTTACCCCTCCCCCTCTTTCTCTTCCTGTCTCTCTCTTTCTCTCTCTAACCCCCCTCTTCCTCTGTCTCTCTCTGTCTATCTCTCTTTGTCCTCTTCCACTCTCTTTCTCTCTCTCTCGCTTTCTCTCTCTACCCTCTCTCTCTATTTGTCTCTCTCTTTCTCTCCTCTCTCTCTATCTCTCTAACCCCCCTCTCTCTCTATCTCTCTCTGTCTGCCTCTTTCTTTCTCCTCTTCCACTCTCAATCTCTCTTTTTTTCTCTCTCTGTTTCCTCCCATCTGTCTCTCTCTTTCTCTCTCTCTCTGTTTTTCTCTCTCTTTCTTCTCTTCCACTCTCTCTCTGCCCCTCTGTCTGTCTGTTTCTCTCTTTCTCTCCTCTTCCACTCTCTCTCATTCTTTATGTCTGTCTCTCTCTCACTGCCCCGCTCTAACCTCCCTTTTCTTTCTCCCTTCATCTGTCTCTCGCTCTCTGTCTGTCTCACTCTCTTCCTCTCTCTCCACCTGTCTCTCTCTGTCTCTTTCTCCCCCCTCTCTGTCTGTCTCTCTCTCTGTCTCTTTCCCCCTGTATGTCTTTTCTCCTCTTTCACTCTCTCTCTGTCTCTCTCTATATATGTCTCTCTCTTTTCACCTCTTCCACTCTCTCTCTGTCTCTCTCTCTGTATGTCTCTCTCTTTTCACCTCTTCCACTCTCTTTCTCTCTCTCTCTCTGTCTGTTTCTCTCTCTCTTTCTTCTCTTCCACTCTCTCTGTCTCTCTCTCACTGCCCCGCTCTAACCTCTCTTTTCACCTCTTCCACTCTCTCTCTGTCTCTCTCTCTGTATGTCTCTCTCTTTTCACCTCTTCCACTCTCTCTCTGTCTTTCTTTCTGTATGTCTCTCTCTTTTCACCTCTTCCACTCTCTCTCTGTCTCTCTCTCTTTCTCTCTCTCTCTCTCACCTCTTCCACTCTCTCTGTCTCTCTCTCTGTATGTCTCTCTCTTCTTTCACCTCTTCCACTCTCTCTCTGTCTCTTCTTTTCTGTATGTCTCTCTCTTTTCACCTCTTCCATTCTCTCTCTGTCTCTTTCTCTCTGCATGTCTCTCTCTTTTCACCTCTTCCACTCTCTCTCTGTCTCTCTCTCTGCATGTCTCTCTCTTTTCACCTCTTCCACTCTCTCTCTGTCTCTCTCTGTATGTCTCTCTCTTTTCACCTCTTCCACTCTCTCTCTGTCTCTCTCTCTATATATGTCTCTCTCTTTTCACCTCTTCCACTCTCTCTCTGTCTCTCTCTCTGTATGTCTCTCTCTTTTCACCTCTTCCACTCTCTCTCTGTCTCTCTTTATATGTCTCTCTATTTTCACCTCTTCCACTCTCTCTTTGTCTTTCTTTCTGTATGTCTCTCTCTTTTCACCTCTTCCACTCTCTGTCTCTTTCCCTCTGCATGTCTCTCTCTTTTCACCTCTTTCACTCTCTCTGTCTCTCTCTCTCTCTCTCTCTGTATGTCTCTCTCTTTTCACCTCTTTCACTCTCTCTCTCTCTCTCTCTCTGTCTGTTTCTCTCTCTCTTTCTTCTCTTCCACTCTCTCTCTGCCCCTCTCTGTCTGTTTCTCTCTCTCTCTCTCTGTCTCTCTCTCTCTCTCTGTATGTCTCTCTCTTTTCACCTCTTTCACTCTCCCTCTCTCTCTCTCTCTCTCTCTGTCTCTCTCTCTCTGTCTGTCTCGCTCTCTTTCTCTCTCTCTCCACCTGTCTCTCTCTGTCTCTCTCTCTGTATGTCTCTCTCTTTTCACCTCTTTCACTCTCTCTCTCTCTCTCTGTATGTCTGTCTCTTTCTCCCCCCTCTCTGTCTCTCTCTCTCTCTCTCTCTCTCTCTCTCACAGCTGCCGTCCCGTTCACCAGTCGCACATAATTGGCACTTCTTCCAGAGTTCGGCCCAAAGCGCGGCGTTTCGTAATTAAAAAGAGAGACAGAGACATTTCCTGGGGCAGCGTTCAGACTGGCTCCAGGATTATGGGCTTCAGTAATGATTGTGTTAATGAACATATGAAAATGCCATTGGAGGAAGAATCCAAACTGTTCCATCTGTTTGTTTGGATTGTAAAAGGTTACAGCGTGTAATGAAAGAAAAATAAAACACAGCTGGGCCCAAACTGGCTTTATAAATATATATTATGATTGACTTTATTTATAGTGACATGAAATCATTATTATGCATTATTATTATTTAGGGTTTTTCCAGTGTCTAATATAATTGGTGAATGACATTATAATTTGAACTATTCTCAAATTAAAATAAATAAATGATAACTTTGCTTCACTTTACTATAAAATGGACCTGGAACCTTAAAGGACAAATATCATACAACACTTTTATGTCATGTTGTAACAATGTTTTTCATCTAAAACTTGCATTTAGCTTCATTCACGCTAGTTAGATAAAGCCTGGTTAGAAAATCCTCTCCCCTCTGACCGTCAAAAACACTCCCTGCTGAACTCCTTCAATCAATTACGTTTTTCCAATATTTTGCATCACTTATCTGAGAATCGTCTGTTGTTTTTAAGTCCTTGAATCATTGCCAGACACGTTCTGAGCACATCAGCCTCTAAACACCAATACTACCACTGCTACGTTACTTTATTTATTTACTTATTTATTTCCAAACCCTCCGTAATAAAATGTTTAGTTTGTGTAAATGCTACGCAGTTGATGCCTAAGCTCAGTTAGTGCCGTTCGAAAAACAGCAGAGACACAGATGTTGATTTTTTTTCATAAACATGACTTTTTCTAAAACATGAGATGCCAAACTTAAGTCACTGAAGAGCATGTTTAAAGACCAATCACGGCACAGTATTTTTTTTACTTTAAACCACAATATTAAAACGTCAGAATCAGAAAAGCTTCTTTGCCATTTTCAGTGAACAAAATTCACAAACTAGGAATGTGCTTTGGTGATATGGTCAGATCAGACTAGTTGTTAAAATAGTAAAAACTATAAAAAATAAATAAAATAAAAGACACAGTGACAGAATATGGACACAATAGATCCTTCTAGCGTTTGTTTAACACCTACATGATATTGACTGGTACAATTCTATACTTTATCTCCAATGCCTTTTCAAAAAGAGTTAGAGTTATACAAAAAAAAAGAATAAAAAATCTCATCAACTATGAAAAACCAGGTCTGTCTTGGTGACTGACAGCGACTCAACCACATGTGAGTAACACCAAAGCCTCGATCAAAACAAAACAAGTGTTTAGTGACAAAGAGATTAGTGCCAAAATGAGCACTTCTAATTTCTAACATTTACTGGTGAAATTGTACACAAAGTTAGTGGACCAGAACAGTTTGACAATGACAGTTTAATTTTGTTGAATCAGGCACCATCATTTACTTAATTTACTGCCCTTTGAAAATGAAGCTGGGAGAAATTGACAGTTGGTACTCTTTGGCAAACAATGAACGTATAAACAATAACATTTGTCTGTGCAGCCTACAAACCACAAAATTAATGTTTTTGCTTCACTGCCTTATTAAAATGAATTGGCTAGAACATTTATATCAGTACCATTTGTATTTTGATTGATTCTTGCACCTTCTATAAATTTGAGGAGATAGTTTACACCTTACGCCACCAAAAACTATATATTTACGTACAATTCTTTGATTTTTAACATTTTTTATATCCAGGTCATAAACATCAAATACGAAAATGTAGAAGATCAAAAACTGTCTGATCAATGGAATTTAATTGTGACTTCTTTCTATCATGACAAAGAACGTGCTTAATATAAACACTACTTGTCCTGATTGCTGGTTTTCTTCTTCATTGTTAAATATATTGAATAGTTGAAAGTTTGAAAGGAAATCTCTTTGCCTAAATTGTTTCAAAATCTAAAAATATGCACAGGTTCCGTCAGGTATAATTGTAACCAAATATGGGCATGAGTGTAGTGTTCTTAAATGTATGTTAATGCGATGCTAATTCCATGCTAATGTTATGTGTCCATTGAAGCTAAACCCACAGCCAGGAAGAGCCACAGTTTTATAAATTCAAAGCAGTCTCTCTTTTGCAAAAATTTAAAAAGCTCCTTTAGGAAATATTCACGAAGAGGAGCCTTTATTCTACTTTCTCTATACACTTTTTTTTTAATCAGTAATATGATCACATTTATTAGCCTAATAGTTGTCCTAATAATTATGCTGTCTGTAAACAAATACATACAAACACGTTTAAATGCATAAACGTTTGAAAATTGGTTGGATTTTAGATACAATGGTTGCATTTAGTGAAACTGGGTCAGACTCTGTGTCCCGTGGTTTGGTGATTTTAAACATATTTTCTCTTCTTTGATCATTTTGACCTTCAATGTTGTCAAGATTTTGTAGTTTGCGTTTTTTTTTTCCCAGTTATATATTTAAATTCTTCCGCATACAATGCATTTATCCCCAATTTTGAGAAGTTAGTTACAGGGGCAAGAACAGCAGCCTTTGTGAAATCTACGGCAAAAAATGGCTTTGAGTTAAATTTTTTCTCATAAATGTAACCAAATGTGACACTTTCTATTGATCTGTATGGATTGAATCAGACACAATTTCACTTCATCCATCCAGTCAGAAGCATTTAGAAACGTAAATATATGCTATATCTAAAACAGATGGGGAAAGATGATTTGATGTGGTAAATGATAATTGAAAACAAGCAAACAGTGGAGCCGTAAATGAAGTTGATGTATTGCATGTCAACTATAACAAAATCTACATCTTTACAGGGCAATGAAAAGCATCAATATTCAATATTTTTTGCCACACTTTTTGTTCCTTCTAGCCGCTTATATGTCGCTTTTAGTCACATATTTGTTGCTTTTGTATGTGTTTTTGCAGTTTTCATTCACACTTTTGTTGCCCTTTTGTCACTTTTAGTCACACTTCTTTTTGCTTTTCGGTGCATTTTTGTTGCTTTTATTTACACTTTTGTTGCTTTTAGTTGCACTTTTATTGCTTTTAGTCATGTATTTGTAACTTTAAGTCATGTATTTGTTGCTTGTAGTCACGTTTTTGTTGCTGTTAGTCTTGTTTTGTCACTTTTGTCACAACAGGAGATGTGTTTGTTTTGGATAGAATTATTGCACTTCATTATTCGTGCGATTTCGATTAACTAATTAATTGTGCAGCCCAATGCTCTTATGACAATTTACTTTTTCAAACCAGCCTTTGTTTCTCATACCTGGCAGGCTTCTTGACTTCTCACTTGCACGCGTCTTCAGAAGTGTCACGTGATGTGGCTGTGATGTGTCTTGTTCGCTGATTTACACAGGTTTTAGCCCAGTTTTCTTACCGTCAGACGAAAGTGCCATCTGCTGTCTGATTTTTTCAGGACAGTATCCCTCATGCGTGAGAGTAAAAAGGCCCCGTCATCCCGGTTTGTAGTTCTGTGTGCACGTTTCCATAGTGCAGCAATGTTTATTGTCCTCTGCACCAACAATGTTAGCTCCATCCCAGTCCATAATGTACTTTTCTCTCTTTTAATGTTCAGAAATGACCGATTTGAATTGCGCCTGCTCTTCTTCGTGTTTTGTTGCTCTCGTGCTCGCCCTCGCTGTATATTCTGTTTATAACGCAACCCATCTTGTCTCCACAGATGACAATCAGGCTGGCAGTGACACCAAGCTGACAGTGGAGGACCTTTTCAAAGCGGAGTTCAAAGTTCACGACCCTGAGGCGAAATGGATCAATGGTGAGTGGCCAAACACATTAGCTTCTGCGGCTTATGCTAAGACTTTACCGTGTATTCGCTCCCACGACGGATGCATCTTGTGAAATGGAAATACAGTGTAGCAGCTTTTTAAGGTAGAAACGTTCCTTCTTGTAAAAAACACTTTTACAATTTTGAAGTGTGCGTTTGATTCTCTGAGGCCACTGTACCTTGTGTTTTCTCCTCATTGTTACGTTTAGATAGATTTTTGACTCCCGTGCCTCAAATTATGACCCTGATAACCTGTCTTTCAAAGCTTTTATTGTTTGTTGGATGCGATTGTTGAGACTGTGATGTAAAACAAGTAGTTCTAGGCTGTTTAGTGAATCAGTGCGAATAATTATTTGACATTTACATATAATTAAATCACCAAATATTCAGCATGATTGACGCCTTGTTAGTGCTGTGATTTCTGCTTGGTTTTATATGTGCATTGCTAAAAGCTTTCGGCTACTGTTGCTAATGAAGCTTGATTTATTTCCAAACTCTTCTGGACTAAACACACTGTAAGCCGAGTGTGACGCCGTTAGCTTGAGGATTTTTTGAAAGCAGTGATTTGATTGACAGTTTTCACCCTTAACTGCCATGTTTTTGGACTGTACCTGATGATTATGAGCACATTTATGTTCACCTTTGACGTGGGTGAGGTGAAAGTTATGTTTTATTTAATACAGCTGTCAGACCTGGGATGGTTCCGTACAAGGTTGCCCCATCTCACCTGATATATAGACGTAGATTTGTCCTCGAAAATGTGAATAGTGAACCAGTTCTGTCATTTGTGTGCAACAAGCATAGAATATATAAATTATATATATATATATATATATATATATATATATATATATATATATATATAATGACTCGTACAAATGCCAAATATGTTTTACTTTGGGATTTTTGCAGCTTCTTTTTGAACAGTTATGTGTTTTTATGTTTCTTTGCTTCGTTGTTCTTGTATAAACCAATCTCAGTGCCCTATGTTGGTTTTGTACAAGGTGAAAAATGCTAAATTGTCTCTCCATTTACGCTCCACACCAGCAGCGCTCGCCAAATTCAGTCGTGGTGTTGCTTTGTTGCCCATTTTTGTTATTTTGGGACGTTCAGGTCGTGGTGACATTTCCCATTATTTTTTGGAAGTGAATGGTTATTTTCGTCGCCTGTCGCTGTAACTGTTGTATGTAACGGGTGATTTTCCACAGTCGACCGTTTAGCCGACATTCCAAAAACAAAACTGATATATTCATCTTAATACAAAGTTCCATGAAAGATTGTCTTGAGTTTTGCACGGGATTCCTATAGTTCCTCGATTGTTGGTTCTGTTTATATGATCCATCTCTTTGTAATGGCTCTCTTCCAGATCCATTTATTGTGTTCATGGCAGGAGTTTTGGGGCCCAAATGAGCTCGAGTGGGATGGGAATGCCAAAAATGTGTGCAAAAAAGTGCTTTGTTAATCTCAGTTCAGTATTTCTGACCCAAAGGACAGTCCCAAAACACATGGAAATGATGTTTCTCAGCAGTTTGAATGTCTGTGTGAATAATGAGCACTCACAATAATGAGACATGGTTTACTAAAAAAAAAAGTAAAACATAACTTTTTTTTTTTAAAGTATTAGTAACATTTTTACCTTATAAAATGTCTTTGTAAGTCCATGTGGCGGTTTTAAATGTCACCCCCTGCTGTCTCTGCTCAGAAATCCAGCTTCAATAATCCTGAGGCCGACCCGAAGACAACTCTCCTGAGAAATAGTGGCTCTCATTATTATATTTGGTGACACGAAATGTTTTTGTATGTGATTGTACTAAGGAAGGGGAAAAAAAGAACAAAAAAAGCTTTTGGAGTCTTTTTACTGGGCAAGAGACCTGCAGGGGAGCTGCTCTGTCGCTGAAGTTACTTAGCAGTGCTTCAAATTTCACAGGACAAAGGCAGAAATGTTGACCTTGACTGTTTCAGTTATGTCTAAATATTTATAATTGACCACGAATTATGCTTTTTGTAGTCTAAATAACAAATCTGAAGCTAGAAAATAGTGTTTTAGAACTTTTGTAACACATCTCGCTCCATTGAAAGGCTCCAGGGTGCACAAAAATAAGAAGAGCAAGGAGATAATATCAAAAATATACACTTCAATAGACTATAAAAATATATACAAAAGGGCAATTATCAAAAATACTACAAAAAGGAAAAAAATATGAAAAATATACACAAACTAATGTAAGAAAAATTACTTGAAAAATATAAATACAAAAATATGGGAAATGAGGTCACTGTAGAAATTTGATTTAAAAAATAAAAATATTTTTTTTAATAATTGCAAATTATTCTTTTTGCAAGGCTAAATAATCATTTTGAAGCTAGAAAATTGGGTTTTTAATACAGAAGCTAACTAATTAACATTTCTAGACCGGAAATTCAAAATCATAGCTTTTATTTGTTTCTAAAATCATTACCGTCATCATTACCGGACTTGACTTTTGCCTTTACTGCAGAATTTTCAACTTTCTGATGGCGTTGCATTTAAAAGAGTCTGGAAACCCGCTCGAGCCTGAAGTGTGCAGCAAGTGAATGTGATTAGGCCTGACTGCGAGCGTATAGTGCACATTACAATGCCTCCGGAGATAACAAACGTGGTCTCGGGAAGCTTTCCCCCGTCGCTCCTGCCTGCTGTCTGCTGCTTCTTCCACGGATTACACTGTTTGTTTTGGATTTCCTCTTCTGTGGACTGCGTGACTTGTGCCGTTTGACGCTCCCGGGCAAGCAAAAGCCATTCTGTCTGTCAATATTTCATTCCCAGGTGACATTTCTCCACTATCTTCACATCGCCAATCCCCCGAGATGACCCCGGGCAAGAGAGTGCAGAGAGGGAAAGCGGGAAAGAGACAGAAAAAAAAGAGGAGGAGAGGAAAAAGTAAGGTTTATAGACATCGGTTTGTGGATGGATGGGGCTAAATAGACCTCAGACAAATGGAGAAAAACAAGACGGACAGACGGGAGAGAGAGGAAAGATTGATCACTGGGATTTACAGCAAAAATTAGATATTTTTCTGCGTGGAGCTGAGGCTTTGAAGGTTGCACTGAAAGTACTTGGGTGTCTGCTGCATGACGTGAATGAGTAAATCCAGGATGAGATAAATAATTAACTCCGAATGGGATGTACACAAGTGAAGCTGTGATGCCAAAAAACGCAGGGAAATCAAAGGGAGAGCGAGAAATGTTAAGCTTTAAAGCCCCAAATCCATACAGAGGTTGGAGATGAGTTACTATTTTAGTCCAAAATGTGTAAGACGTTATCAAAAAGGCACAAACTCCAGTTAATTTTGATTAGTGTATATTATTGCAAGTGTGGGAAACTATGCTATGAACTTATTGTGATTTTTTACTGTTGATTGATGAGAAAGTGTTTGTTAAAATAATAAATGTACTGAGTAGGGGTTTGTTGGCTCCCGAGTAACAATTGTTTTATTTTATGTATTTCCTTTTATAGTGTCTGTAAAAGAAAAAGAAGGGTATTGCGCGGTAATGGGCATATCAAAGTGAAATATTGATTTTTTGATACTTACGAGATATGAAAAGGTGTCAATTTGCTGGAAAATATGGCTGCGAATAACGATTATTTCACCATTCAATACATTTAACTTTCAGTCTTACGCAAAAGGGCCATGGATAAAGATTTTATTCACTAAATTTGACCAAAAATCATCTAAAGCAATGCCCTTTGACGCACTTTAATGTCATTCTTGCTATATCTGAGCCATAAAACCTCCTTTCATTGCACGTGGCATGTTTTGAAGTCTGTGTAGAGCTCAGATAACAATTATTTAGTTGCTGAATTGGTTGACGATTATCTCAAAAAAGAGTTTTGAGAGCATCTGTAAATATTTTATTATTGGATCAGTTCAAGGATCAGGGATGGACCAAAAATGAAGAGCACTCTAAGGTAAAACATACAGGAGTTTTAGTGCATCGTCAAACTTGCGATACTTGATATCAGATCGAAAACATCACTGGTGTCGCTCATAACTAATAACCATAAGTGATAGTTCTTTTAAAATGGTTTGCAAACTCTACTATTGTTTAAGTTTTGTTATCTTACCACATCTGACCGAAGAGAAAAAGACGCATCTGTGAGTTCTGAATACTTCTTTCCTGGAGTTGTGCAGTGTGCGGCGGGGCAGGTTAAATAGAGAAATGCCACAGGCGAGCTTTGTCCTGCGTGATGGATCGCTGGTGTTTGTGTCGATGTCATCAGTTCGTTCAGCCTCCCAGAGAGAGGCAAACAGAGAGAGATGAGGGAGGAAACAAAGTACGAGAGAGGGGAAGGGTAGAGGAGAAAGAGAGAGGCGAGAGAGGGAAAGAGAGAGAAACACAGAGGGAGAAAGAAGAGAAAAAGAGTTACATAGACTTAAAGGAAGAGAGATATGAGATAAACAAAGTAAGGGAGAAGGAGGGGAATAGGTGGAAGAGAGGAAAGAAGGGGAGAATGAAAAATGAAGACAGAGTTATGAAACAAAGTAAGAGGGAAAAAAGGAAAGCTTTGAGGAGGAACAGAGAGAAGAGAGAGACAGGATATAGAGTGATTGGGGGAAGAAGGAGAGAGAAGTTATTAAGACTTTAGAGAAAAGAGAGGGGGGAGATTAGAGGAGAAAGAGAGAGACAGATAGAGACATAGATATGAGAGAGAGGTGGAGCTAGGAAAGAGAAGAGAGAGGGTGAAAAAGAAAGGACAGAACAATATTTTTTAGATGAAAGGAAAGGAGATGAGGAAAGACAAAGAGAGGGTTTAAAAAAAGAGAGTGAAGTTACGAAAGCTTTAGTCAAAGTAAAGTGCAAGAGACAGAGAGAGGTGAGAGAGGAAGCGAGAGACACAGAGAGAAAGAGAGAACAGTTGCCATTCGGGAAAAGAGTAGAGGGAAATAGAAATATAGAGAGCGACACGGAGAAAAGAAAGAGGGGATAGAGCTATGAAAGAGACAGAGTACGAGAGAACGAGAGAGGACTGAGGGAGAAAGGAAAGCCAAGTGACATCACCAAAACTTTAAAGAAAATGGAGAGACGTGGAGATGGAAATCAAAGTAAGAGAGAAAGGGAAGAAAGAGAGAAAGAAAGGTGGATGTGGGAAAAAGATTGTTCAAAAAGATACAAAGAGACTAGAGAGACACACACAGAGAGAGAGAGAGAAAAGAAGCGACCAAGGAAACAAAGTATGAGGAAGAGAGAGAGATAGAGAGCAAAAGATAGGCAAAAGACATCACCAATAAGTTAAAGAATAGAGAGAGATTGTGGAGATTGCAATCAATTTATGAGAGAGAGAGAACGAAAAGAGTGAGTGGCGAGAAAAAAAGTAAAAAATAGAAAATAAGGAAGTAAAAAGAAGAGATAAAATGAGAGAGAATAAGTAAAGAGAGTCAGAGTGGTATGTGAGTCTCTCTTCGGCGGGTGAGGTGAATGTAAACCAGCGCGGGCCCAGCGTGTGTGATCTGAACATGACTTCCAAACAGTAAATTGGCTCTTTTCATGCGCTCGTCAAACCATCGCCGCCTCCACTGTGGACATATAGTCACCATGGAAACGGGATCTTCCTCTGCACTGTCGGAGCGGGGAGTGATTTGAGGAGAGCAACAGGCTTTACACAACCGGACGTTTACGCATTAGTGCCTGATTAGAAAGACGGGTCGGTCCAGTATGAAAGCTGCTGGTGTCGGATGTTTAGTTATATTTGTGTTCCTTGATTGATGTGTTTTTGTAAGTGCATTGGTTTAAGATGTTATGATAGAATATATGTCTAAATATCTGAAAAAGCAAATAGCAATAAAAGAAGAAGAAGAAAAAAGAAGAAAAAAATAGATAATAAAACAATAAATAAGGAAGGCTGGTTATTGCACAAGTTAAAGTACTGAATACAGCCATGTTCCACTACAATTATGGGCGATATATCATTTGCAATATCAGTATGAATGATATCTGTCCAAAAATTGAAAATATTCAATATTTGGCACCAATATTCTCTCCCAGTTCAGTGCATAAGATTTGTCTTTTTGAACAAATTAATGAGTAAAGAGAAAATGTGATTAGTGATTAGTCTAAAACTATGGCTTTATGTTTACGGAAACATGAAAAAACATATTTTGTATTATTGATAAACACATTTTGTTACTCTTAAAATGTGAAATGTTATTTTTTGTGAATTCTAACGTTATTGCTGTAGATCCAGCACATCATAACCAGAGTCTGCCGTGGGAAAAACTCGGGTAAACCTTCTATTGATTTCATAGGACACAGCTTTTCCCTCTTCTAATACATTTCCTGTTGAATGTATATGCTTGCAAGGACTTGGAACTGTGAGTCATGGAACCGTGAGACATTTTGCATAGAACAGCCCAGTTTGGAGAAAGATACGTCATGGGATAGGGCCATAGGGAGGATAAAACACACCTAGAGCAGCTTCACCTGCATGTAATCATAGAACAGTCCGGGCCCCAGTGGAGCCCATTGCCAGGAGAACATTGGTACCTTTCATGGTTTGGGGGTACCCATGTTCCCTAGGAAACAGCGTGCTGGGGAATAGCGGCGCCGTGGAATACTGGTACCAGGGAACACTGGCACCGGGGAACATAGGCCTTCCCTCAGATGCCGACTGTATCTATGGATTAAAAAAAAAAATAATCTTGATACTAGTTTTGGCAAATATCAGTTATGTGACAAGACAATATTTATGCGCCTAGATGTTAAATAAAAAAGTACAAAACACAAACAAATTCATGCCAAACTCACTCAATCAATTTTGACAGCAGCTTCTTCAATTTACACGACAAACTTACACCAAGGAAGCTAAAAATAATCAGAATCTTAAAAACAAGTGTAAATGTGGCTCTATATAAAAAGCAAGTGAGTTGGAACTCATATTTCTCTGCTTTTTCATGTATTTCATCAATGATAGCAGCGGCACATCGAAGTCCCGTCATTAAACATGAAAAGAGTGTTATTTCTCCGTTGGTACAGTCTATATACTGGGGCACAGTGTATAATTAGAGTGGTAGGAATGTAATCTTGTGTAAATGACTACTTCAAGTGCAAAGGAGAGAGGAGGAGGCACGACTGAAGCCTATTAACCGTCAGGCGGCTTATCTTTACCATAATTGCAGGCAGTGATGTCATACACTTGAATGTGTTGTATTTGCATGTGGAACTGCAGAGCGTCACACCACATCATGTGCCATTTAGTCTCACATCAATGGATCTTAATGTGATAAAACGTTGAATTACTTTGTGTGTGAATAGTGCACTACAAATAAACCTGCCTTGAAGTTTGGGGAAGCATCCAAAGTAAAAGCGCCAGTAAAACAAGTACCTCAATGTAACGATAAACTGATGGAAGGACACTTATTTAGCATTCTTTCTATTATTTAGTTATTGTTCTTTAAATACACTGTACTTTTTCTGAAGAACATTTACTTTGGCATCTCATGTTTTAAAACTTTAAGTGAAAAAAATGTACAGATTTAAAATTACACATTTCTCTCAGTATTTGGTGTTAGCACTCCATCTATTAGCAGCAGAGGGAAAGGTAGCTGGCCACGACTTGCTAATGTTAGCCTGCAGTTGAAATGAACATGATTTGATGACAAAAATGAACATTATTTGAGGACAAAAATGCTCAGAATGAATCTGGAGAGGATTTATTGACTTTAAAACAGCGCAGGAGGTCTTTGTCTTCACATGCCTGGTGGAATTTGAAACTGAGTGTTTAGTGAGGCTCAGAAAAGGAGCAGATGATTGACATGATTGATGAAACAAGTGTGAATTAAGCTAAATACAACTCCAGGTCTGTTTTTGATGAGGGAACAATGTCATAACATGGTTAAAAGCAAAAAAATTTTTTTTTTTTTTTCTAAATTTCAAACACACACAATGAATACAAATATGCATGTGTTTACAAATTACAAAAATATATTTTAAAAGTATGAAGAGAGTATGAAACCATTGCCTTGCCTCCCTGCATAACTGATCGTGACAAGTGCGGAGTTACAGATGGATTGAGACTTGAGTGAGATTTTTCCTGCGCCGCAAAGTGACGTTAAAGCCACAAGATTAATCAGAGCGGCAGTGCACTTTCACAGTAAATTGGCTGCTCACCGCGATCGTGCCGCGTGTGTCATTCATCTCCCGTTTAATTCTGCATCAATTACAGACACTTTTCTTCAGGAGATTGTTTCTTAGGCCTGGATCCGAGCCTTTATGACCAAGTATGAAGCTAAACAATTACAGAGAGAGGTGCAAATGGGAATTTAAAATGAACCTAGCAGAACTATAATGCTTGTAACAGCCTATTATATTTGTTTTTTGGAGCTTTTAACCATCTCATTTTGTATTCGCATCAGAAACATACCTGGAGTTGTGTTTTGTTTGATATACGAGTCTTTCTCTGTGTTTTTAAAATCTTTTTTAGTACAGATCCATGGCTCTCAAACATTTTACACAAGCTATGATAATAGCTGGCCCTTTGAGAAGCACTATATCTAAACCTGGTCTATAAAATGACTAAATCAGGGATAAATAATGTCTAAAATAAGACTAGGACATGATCTAAGTAGTTATGTACAAGGAACATAACCGAAAGAGGACATAATTATGGATAAAATTCACTCAAATTTAAGCAAAGAGTTAGATTTCAGAGCTATCTACGCAGCACCAGAAGAAGCTCATGTACCACAGTTTGCAAAACACTGGTATAGAGTTTTGTGTCGTAGTAAAAAGTAGTGGTAAAGGAAAGGATTCAATTGGGTAAATCTGGAGTAATTTTAAGAGTAACTGTCTACTTAGCATCAGATGTATGTCTTAAAGTTGATGCCAAAGTAACAACAAAACATTAAATATTGCACAAAAGACTGTTATCTTCAGCAAATCAGAATCAGAATCAGAAAAAGCAGAGGATCAGAGCAAGAAAAGCAAATGTTGAAATCATTAAATATTGTCACTTGCAGATTTAATCAAAGTGAAACCAAAACAAGTACAAATATATTCCAGTCAAATAAATCAACTACGAGTAAAAGTATGCAATCTGAATACTACAGCAAAGAAGTACAATTTATTTTAAAAGGACCCACTTCTGTGTTTGAAGAATTTCCAAGACAAATTTTTGAGTTATATTTCTGAAAATGGAAAAGAAAATGGATTCCAAGGACAAAAAAGAAAATCACTTAGAAAAGATAATGCTGTTGAAAATGAAACAAGTTAATTTTCTTTTGTTCTGATATAAGGCAAGGCTTTTAATGGCTGAGAACATTAAATGTTGGATACATCTGATCACACATTTCCTTGTGTCAGTGCATGGGCGGATAATCAAACAGCACAGTTGGTACATAAGCAATTTGAGCAGCAATTAGTGAGTTCTTTGTCTAATGTACTAATGGCTTAACTAACCAACAATAGAAAGTGTTTGTGTCTATACATATGCTTGAAAGGGAAAATGATTAGGTTTACCCTTATTTTTTAAACATAATTCTTATTTGTTGTTAAAGGGGACATTATATGCTAATTTGATTTTTAAGAGCTTTAAGAGATTGTTTTCCTTTCTCATTTACCTGCTCAAAGTTATCCATCAATGATTTAAGTAGACTTTATTTTCTTTTATAGAGGTTATGCACTGACATTCTTTTATTTGAATAATGCTCCTCAACATTTAGACTGAGTGGCAGAATTTGTCTGAATTTTTGTCCATGGGGGCTTAAATTAACTTTATTCAGCTTATTCCAGAAGTTGTCGTGGGCGCCGCCATCTTTTTCCGTTGTAGTTAACACGGGGCAGACGAGCTCAACAGAAACTAAGTTCTACACGGACTAAAAAGACGTTTTCAGGCCGCCCAGGAAATCGGTGCGTTTGCTGCCTTGTTTTTGCACATAAAACAAACATAAACATTTTAGACAAATCAGTTGACTTTACATAACGTTTTAGCGAGAGACTTTTCCCTCGTTCGCCATTTGCACAAACACCATTTGCGTCAAACTCATGTCCCTTTGCGACAGGAGTGCGGATCATAACCATAAAAAGAGGCAAAAGTGGGCGGGACGGAATAAGGTGAATATAGTCAAATGGAAACTGAAAGTAGTTTCTCTGTTGTTGCTCTGACTGTGCAGAGCTTAGCTAGCTTGTTTGCTAAACACATCCTGTGATGTCATCTGCGTAAACTCTATTATGTTGTTTCAGATCAATATTGTGATTTAAAATGTCCCAAATGAAGCATAAAAGAAGAATAGTGTGACTTCTTTAAGTTATTTAAGATCCCATTTGTTGTTAACAATGGACAAAATGTAAATTAATAATGGAAATTTGGAAATTCATACATTTTAAACCACTGGCCTCGTGCATTATTGCTGTGTCTTTTGGGCCAGACACTTCACCCTTCTTGTCTGTTTACATAAGTTAATGATCATTATTCATGGATCGTATCATCACTATTTGCCAAAGGGAATGAATTATAGAGTCCAGCATTGAAAAAGCGTGAGAAATTCAATACACCATTATATTCAAACCCAGAAAGTGTTTTTTTTTTCCTTTTTGTATTGTTGAAGGCCGGGTCAAAGAGTGTATCACACGGCTAAAAAACACAAAAAGAAGCTATGATCTGGTGCTGATGCAACGGCTGGCAATATGAACTACCAACAACACTTTATCAAAAACGCCTTTTACTGGCATTGTTAGATACGCGCAGTAATAGCTCTAACTTTGAAGGCCGTATAAAGCTTTGCAGAAGAGAGAGGACGTTTGCGCGCTCTGCTCATTGTTCGGCTGTTCGGCTGTGGTGTTGTGGGTGTGGTCATTACTGATGCTTCTCCAGATTATAACCGGCAGATGCTAATTTGTGGGCGTCACCGATGCTCTCCTCCAGCTGTTGCGCTTGTCTACAAAGTCAAATTTATCTCACTTATGCATGCACAGGGGCTGAATCAAAAGCAGAGAAGTTACTTGTGCACTTTTGAATAGCGTTTGCACACAGAGCTTGGTTAAGTGTGTCCTCGGGCAAGACACGTTACTTTCTTTGCCTCGTGGAGTGTCAGGTGATAAAAGTGACAAACATTTATTAGCAATCTATTAATCAAATAGCTTCACTTAAGTGTGGTTTCCGTTAGCAACACACTGTCACCACTAAAATATGGTAATATGGCAACAAAACTTTGGTTCAAGAACTTTTGTAGATAGTACTAACCCTCAAAATAACACAAAACTAAACTAACTCAAACTAATGGATGTTGGTTTCAGTGTTAGCTCCTTCCTTCCTTTCAGACAGATATAAAGCAGTTACTCTCCATTTGTCTGAAGAAGCTACTTGGTGAGCGGCGAAATGTCTCCACTCTTAAAACCTTTATCCAGTTAACAGAATTAAATTTTCTTTTGCCATGGAGCTTACTTGGACGAGTTCAAGTGTACAGAGATGTGTCCAGAGAGTTAAGTCCAAATAAAATCTCTCTCAAAGTTTGTTCATGTTTGTTCTATTTTGTTCTGTCGCACTAAAACACATGTAGTTATTAAAGGAAAATTATTCTGCATTTTTCAAATTGCTTAGTCTTTAAACATACTCTTGAGTACCTTAAATTTGCCCTCTCATGTTACACAAAAAAAAAGGTTTCTTTTTATCCAATTACTTTTTTACTTTTTTTTAATCAGCCAGTATGAAATTACACTTACTGAGTGCATCCAGCCAGCAGATGGCACCAACACAATATACGATCTACTGAAGTTAGCGCTGAAAAGACGTTATGATGCGGATTTACTGCAGCTGTTATCGTGTTTAGACGGCAGAAATGCGCAGAATGAGTTTAGCGATGATTTAAGGACTTAAAACAGCGGAACATTCTCGGATGAGTGACGTAGACCATCCGGAAATACGTCCCGGATTGAGAGAGTTCCGTAGGAAGTGTGTTTTTTTACGCTTTGAGGTGAGAGGATTTTCTGGTGAACATTCCTCAAAACAGCGTGAACGCAACTGATGAATGAACTTTTGATGACGGAACATTGTTGAAGATCATTAAAAGCTCAAAAAAGTCCCTGTAGCAGAACATGTGTCCTTTAAAATACAAAACAAACGGTACACACGGGCTGTACTACTAAAACTACTCACTATGTGCACCGTTACTGCGCTAGTAGTTATCTCATATAGCTGTTCCCAATGAAACTTAAATGTATGTTAAACTAAATATCTGTGTCCTGTGGCAAGACACTGTTCTCATTTGCCTCCCACTGTTTACCATCTGAATGCATGCATCAGATAATGGCTGCTGCACCATCAGTCTGTCCCTCCTTTGGCTCGAAGCTCACAAACATAGAAACCAAGCGGCAGAAGGAATTAAACAGTGACTCGTAATGTTGACATCTTCACATATTATTATAAAGCAGTCGGTTAATCTCAGGCCGTAACCTTTTCCTTTCTCCATCTGTTTTGTGGGTGTGTGTCTTTCTTTAGCACAAAGTCACATTAACCTCGCTGTACCACGTGCTCTGCCTTGCACCCTTCCCCTCTCAGCTCCCGCCTCACCCTCCAGTGTCATTGACAATCTGCTGAGGAGAGAAGTGGGGAGGAGAAGAGAGAGAATGAGAACGGGTGAGAGAGGAGAGTGCTTCCCGCTGTGGCTCCATCACTCCACATCACACCTCTGTCGACCGGTTTAAACTCTTCAGGCTCCCACATCCTGAGCGGAAACAGGGAGGAAAAACTCATATCATTTGAAAAACACCGGGTTTTGTTTGCACTCGCTGGTAGAGATGTCACGCTGTCAAGTTTTAGACCGAGAAGAAACATTCGAATTGGACCAGGGTCGTTCTTAACAAGACCATGAATAAAACATAAATTGCACAAATTGAAATCCTTGGAGATAAACAAGCTTAATGCCATGCTGTGGAACAATATCTATGTACAAAATCTGCACAAGACCTTGCACCTGTAAATATTATGATCTAAAATTATGATTCATTGTAAAACTGAGTGAGTAGAACATATAGATGAGAGACATTTATAAACATAAATAATATTACGGGCACACAAAGAATAAATACATATGATGAACTATAAAACGATGGCCTTGGTTCTCACTGCATTCAGGTCTAGGTCCATTGCTTCTGTGCCCTTTGCCCTGTGTGTCCTTGTGTTTATAAATGGACAGTGCTTCTGCTAAGCACAATAAATGCCCAGTATAATTCAGGTAAAGGTAGAAAAAGCAGAGGAGGACAATTATATAGACTATGAAAGGACATTTTTTGAGCTTTTAACCACATTCCCACATCAAAAACATAGTAGTACGGCTTTAGGTTCGACATTTGATTCTTGACACTTGACACTTGTCACTTGACACTTGTCGTACGACTTTAGTACGACACTTGATTCATTACTCTTGCTTATCACTGCTACTTCTCTGAGCCTCACAAAAAGTTTCAAATTCCCAGATTTGTGACATCATAGATAGACATCCAGAAGTTTCCTGCGCTGTGGGGATTTTGGATTTCTTATTTAGTGTTGAAGTAAACTAGATTGGACTGAAAATTGTCCTAAAAATTCAAATTCAGGCTCGTTTTTTAAACTTAAAACTTCAATAAATCAGTTTTAGAATTAGATATCAAAAATCCTTCTGTACGTTTCGTCAACACTGTTGAGTCCAAGATGATGAAGTTTGTTGTGTGTAGGAGCTACTTTAAGGTGATTCTTTTGTCACGAGAGGAGAAAAATGCATTTTAAGAAAACGGCCTTTGAAGTCCCTTGGAACTCTATAAATGAAGTGGATTAAATGGAGGAATAAAACATTTTTAAGAGCAGATTAGACAAGTTTGTTGCTTCCACATGAAAGCCGATATGTAGAGAGAGCAAACTGACCAAAAAACAAAAAATGGCTTGTAGTGTCTCGCCTTAAAGAGGAATAACAATAACATGAGATATCACCACGTATGACTCCCGTTAGCTAGCTTTGTGTCACTCAAAAAATAAAAAATAAAGGTACATGATTATTGTATTCATTCATTCATTACTATTGCAATTAGGTTAAATGAATTAGTCTATGGTCTTTATATGAACTCAACCTTAAATTGCTCACACCGTTAAACCCTCTCTAAACGCTGTCTGCTGGTATGACTTGTTTGTTGTTCGGCGTCGGCTTCGCTCTCAGAACCAGCTTTCATGTCATTGACAGTGCAGTCTATACCTGTTTCCTCTTTACTTTGAATCAATTTCCCGATCAATAGCTCACATACTCCACACACTTCACCTCGTCTACGCTCATGTGACCACAAACACAGTCATTTCTGCCAATCCAATAAAGTGCTTTTAGCTCTGGACCCACTCAGTGTCACTATTACCCAGTCAACTGCTCTTCTTTCTGTGCAGCGTTGGAACATTTGTGATCTCCCTCTACGAATGGTGTCTTGTTAACCAAAACCTGTACCAGTCGGCTAATTATTTTCGGGTGATTTTAATATTCACAACAGAAAGAAGTAAGAAAACGTAGTGACTCATAATGGGATTTTTGGTGTGAGTTTCAATCTGCATTTTAAGTAGTTTTCTGTACATTTGTTGGTGAGTGATCTCCTGTAATCTCAGTGTACAGGCACATAATCAATTAATAAAGATATTTAATAAGATTGAGAGTTTTTGCCTGTGCCATGACTGGACCTCATCGAGTTCCCTCAAATCAAGAAGGTCCCCGGTTTGATTCTTAATAAATCTTCTCCTTAACTTCAGTTTACCCCATCAACAAAAAAAAGTGCCCTCATAACTAAGATCTTCTGTGTTCTAGGAATAGGAGTATTAACATATCAGTACTGACTCACTACTAATTCAATCTGTCAGTATGAATTAACATATTTTAAGGTTATAGGACCATTGTTATTGTTCTGGTGTAAAAAAAAGAAAAAGAAAAAAGAAAAAACAAACTCCCACATCAGCATACTGACTGATCCATCTGTGTCAGGTGTTCTGTTCGACCTTTAGAGCCTATTTACAACCCTTCTTTAAAGAACAACCATAAATATAAAAGAAGAAGTTGTGGTATACATTAGTAAAACAGATGTTTCTTTTAATGCCTTCACCTATAAGAATAGAGCAGGACTGAGTATCAGAATAGAAACATAGATCCCAAAGGTATTCGGATTCGTTATAGATTGAAAAATGTTATATTGTCAAATCACTAACATGCTCTTTACTAATTTGTGTTAAACCTAATTGTGAGCCGAGAAAACAGTACAACGTTAATAAAGCATGAACAAAAACTTAATTCAGAATGAACAAGTAGTTTGATAAGAATTATATCGGCTTGTAACTGCTTAATTTAGGGGTTAAGGTTAGAAGTTAGGGTTAGGGTATTGATTACGTAGTTACAAAGCTTGAATCGTTCCTAAGAAACTGTTTGTTCACTGTGAATTAAAGGTGGAATGGAGGATTTCGGGCAACAAATCAGAATCTCATTTCCTCGTGGGTAGCACAAATAACTGGTCCGCTCAGGTGTCAATCATTCTCTGCGTGCTAGTGCACGCCGCAGGCTCGTCCAGGGAAACGCCGCTTCCCTGGACGCATGCGTGGTTGATATGCTAGTGTGTTTATGTAGCAGGAGGTTAGCGGCGAAGTTCCGTCATTGTAGGTCTAAACTTTCATCCGCCGTACCGAAATGGCTGAGGGACGAAAAGAGAAAGACTGTTTTCGAGCTTTCACAGAAGAGACGAAAGTCTGCAGAGGAAAGAAACAAAACGCGTGTTATTCTGGGGGAATCGTTTACGCGTTGGCGAGCATTGAAAGCGCAAAACAGGCTTCCAACTGATGCCTCCGTTGCAAAGTTTCTGCTGGACAGGTAACTGTTTATCTGACTCTTTTTTTTAGCTTATTGTATGTGGAATGTATTATTGTAGACTAACTGGAACGTGTACTTTTATGGCTTAGCAGACACGAAGTAAAACATACGTTATTCAAAGTAGTTTGTAATGGTAAATTTTAATTTATAATGGTACAGTTTTTAAATCTTCTTCGCGGAGGTTTCGTGAGAAAGCGACACCAATCGTCTTGTAAACAAATGCACATGGAGCAGTGCTGCTGGGCGTGCTCGTTCACGAGGTTTGGTAGGCGTTCACTCAGGAGAAACGGGGAGGGAGGGAGGGAGGGAGGGGGAACCTGCGCATGCGCTTTTTCAAAAAAAGGACTAACAGTCGCAGATTTTCAAATCGGCGAGAAATCCTCCATTCAACCTTTAAGCCTTTGTTCACGCCTCATGTATGGACTGTTACTGGGAAAACCAACTTGAAACCAACAGCTTCAACAGAGCAGACTCTTCTGTTTCAGCCGTGTCCAGATGTGATATTTTTAAAGAAATCGCACATGCTTTAACATCACGTCTTTACTTCTACAACAATAATAACACTGTCAGATGACTTTTCTGAGGTGTAATTTAATATAACACTGGAGCTGATAAGCACTTTAATTCTTTCTAATTGGTTGACTTAAATAATCGCACATTCATCAACACACGATTAAGTTCACTCCCTCATAGTGCACGTCCTCTTAACCTGCTAATGCTTCAGAGACCAAAGCCTTCTGCCTTTCAGTCTGTGCACTTCATAATATTGATTAGCAAAGAAAATATTATGTTTCATCTTGACATTTAGAGTAAAACAATTATGGAGACAAGCAGGCGGCAAACCCTCCATTAGAAATGTTACACATCAGTGCACATTTGATTATAGCTTTAGTCCAGGTTTAGCTCTGCTTTACTCCATTCAGTCTTGTTTCAGACCTTATTTAGATCCGGTAAAGGCGTAGTCCCCGTTTATGATTTGCAGATATATTGCGATCAAATTGTAACAACAATTTCCAAAGTCGTAATTGTTACATTAAAAGGACTTACTTGCATTTATTTAGTTAAAGGAGACATCATATTCTTTTTCAGGTACTTTGTGTTGAACTATAACATAAGTACATCATCATTTAACATTTTGTTCTTTGTAAAACTACAATATTGATCTGAAATAGTTAAGCAATGAAACAGAGCCATTGACTTCCTGTTCAAAACTGCAGAACTGATAAGCCCCGCCTCTTCATAGTGAGAAGCAGCAGATTGTCATTTACGTGTTTTTAATTTTGAAAAAGTGGCTGTGTAACTTTTTAGTCAGAGTCTTGATTTTTTTAAATAATCACACTTAAATACAAGGATGTGGGCGGGGATAGGGGGTAGGTGAAAACAGGGATTTGCTGAGCACTCGAGCCTCCGTTGCAGGGCAATACAGGATTACTTTATTAATCAGAATACAGCTTTGAATAAACTATGATGTTGAAACAAGGTTAAAAGCTCATTAAAGTTGATTCTGCATAATATGTCTAATTTAACATCATTCTCTTTGCTAATAACAAATGATCCAAATATGTAAAAACTAACCGTGTAGTTTAAACAGCTATAAACATGTTCAGAGCATTTTGCATGAGTTTAGCAAGTCAGACTTCCGTCCTCTCTCAAATACAAATGCTCCAAGACATGTTTAAAATGTAAACTTTGAACAGCATCCTGCTAACAAAACTTAAAACATTCATCAAATTTTTTAATCTCAGTGCTTGTCAGAAAATTCACAAACTGTTTTTGTTTTTTTCCCAAAATTGTTCAGCCCTAATTCCATTTGTATTACATTAGGTAAGACCATAGTCAAGATTTAGGCCAGTTTTAGGGCGCACACTAAACTTAGACTAAACAGGACCAGGAGCAGGACCAAACCCAGTCTTTAGAACCAAACTAGACTCAAATCACCCTTAATATGGATAGTTATTACCCAAATCCTTATATGTTCTGAGTTGTTTTAGTGTTTTTTTTTTTTTCTTTTTTAATTGAATATTTCCCATCTAGAGAACGATTGTAAAAACTCCATTGCAATAAATATGCGCGTGTGTGTGTGTGTTTGTATGTGTGTGTGCATGTGTGTGTTCATGTGTGTGCGCGTGTGTGTTTGTATGTGTGCGCGTGCTTGTGTGTGTGTGTCCATGTGTGCGTGTTTGTAGATGTGTGTGCACGTGTGTGTCAGATATGTATGTGTGTATGTGCACATGTGTGTGTGTGAGTGTGCATGTGTGTATGTGCATGTGTGCATGTGTGTATGTATGTGTGAGTGTGCATGTGTGTGTGTGCATATGTGTGTGTGTATGTATGTGTGAGTGTGCATGTGTGTGTGTGCATGTGTGTGTGTATGTATGTGTGAGTGTGCATGTGTGCATGTGTGCATGTGTGCATGTGTACATGTGTGTGTGTGTGTGTGTATGTATGTGTGAGTGTGCATGTGTGTATGTGTGTGTGTATGTATGTGTGAGTGTGCATGTGTGTATGTGTGTGTGTATGTATGTGTGAGTGTGCATGTGTGTGTGTGTGCATGTGTGTGTGTATGTATGTGTGAGTGTGCATGTGTGTATGTGTGTATGTGTGTGTGTATGTGTGAGTGCTGGGAGGCGCTGTGTCCCCGCTCTGACCCGGGGCTGTAGTGGATCTTGGCTGTGGCCTTCTGCATTATGCATGTGTACACAGTGTATACTGGAGGCTACCTCCTATAGAATTATACTGCGCTGTGGATCGGAATGTAAAAGGACCTTATTATCATGTCGGATGTAATTGTTCAGTGAAATAGCAGTGTTGTAATTTCCATGTGGAACATTGTATCATATGTCAGACAGAAGAAAAATACAGAAGTTGGTCATAGTAATTCATCATATTATTAGTTTAAACTTTGTATCCTTATACATACATGCATTTTTTTCCTGTTCATATTCACTGATATTCAACTGCTACTCGAATATAAAATAAAGCAGATAGAAATAATTGTTGAGATTTGGCTGAACATAACATGAAATTAAATTAGTTCTTGACTTAGCCAAGATGACATTTTAAAGCTGAATTGCCCAACTTTGTTTTTTCCCCAAAGAAGTGTTTTGAATATGTAGAAGACCTACGCTGTGACTAAATCAGATTGTTGTGTGCTGCCGGAATCTACTTGTCTCACATTTGTAAGAAAGAGCTGCATGCATCTCTTGATTGCACGGCTGTTCAACTTTCTTGTAACGAGGGCCAGATTTTTCAAATTATTTTGTCCTCAGGGTCAATAAACGACTGAACTAGGACTAAACCAGAACTAAAACCAGGACCAAACCCCGGACTAAAACCACGTCTAAACCAAGACTAAAACCAGGACTAAAACCAGGACTAAACCAGGTATAAAACTAGGATTAAACTAGTATTAAACTGGGATTAAACCAGCATTAAACCAGGAATAAAACCTGGACTGAAACCAGGACTAAACCAGGACTAAACCAGGACTAAACTAAGATTTAACTAGGATTAAACCAGGATTAAACCAGGAATAAAACCTGAACTGAAACCAGGACTAAACCAGGACTAAACCAGGACTAAAACCAGGACTAAACCAGGACCAAACTAGGACTAAACCAGATCTAAACCAGGACAAAACCAGGACAAAACCACTAACAAGCGATACAATATTTTCTATACTTTTGCAGATGGGTTGAGGGCCAGATCATGTCCCTTGGAGGGCCTGATTTGGTCCCTGGGCCTTCAGTTGAATAGCCCTGCTTTAAGGCATTTGGGTTGATAGTTCATTGAAAAATGATGCAAATGAACTGAATAGAAGTCATCCGCCAAAGAGTTAAACACACTTAAATATGTACTTCCTCCTTTCACATTTGAAAATCATCTTAAATAAAAAGACCCTCATGAATAATAGTAAAAAGGAACAAAGCTATTGGTGACTTCACAAAGAGACGTGGAGCACAGTGCAGTGTTTTTCAACCTTATTTAAGCCACAGCACACTTTTATGGTTGAACATTTTATCAAATCACACCATTTAAGAAAAAAAAAGTAGTATTTAATCCAGCAAAAATGTGCCACTGAGTCTTAAGGTTCTTAATATTTGGCAATGATGATTGTTTTGCTCGTATTTTTGGTGAGGAAGTTGCTTGAGACAGTCCAAAATAGTAAATTAATCCATTAAATCCATGAATCTGACATTTTTTCAAGGCACACCTGGCAATAGCTAAAGTGTCACATGCTTAGAGGATGACCAAAGATTTTCAAGAAGCATCTCCATGAACTGTTTCAACCACTTCTAGCTTTGACTGTATCATTTCTAAATAACTTGTTGACCAATCTCATGTCACATTCTAGTGGTGTCTGATAAATAAATCAACAGTTTCTTTCGCTTTGAGCCGAGGACACATTTTTAGCCCAATTTTCCTCTAATTTTCAGTTGTGCCTGGTCACTCTCAGTCATCTCTAGTTGCCTCAGTCCTGTGGTGGATTATAAAGCTGATTTTGGCCGTGCTCCGGTGCAGTGGGATGTTTACTGACTTTACACGACTGAAACGTAGAGGAAAATCGGGCTAAAAATGTGTCCTTTGCCCAAAACGAGAGAAACACTTTATTTGCCACCAAGTAAGTCGTCACACACAAAGAATTTGACATTGATAGAGCAAGGGCCTAACTCTATGGTCGATATACGTTTGTTTGAAGGAAATATCCAACCCTGTCATCCACAATAAGTTGCTGTTCCTCATTATTTGTTTGGCATTTGCTCCACAAACTTGTCATTTTAATCTTACAGCTTTCAAGTCCTTTCAACATGACGGCAATCGTGTCTTTGAGCTCGATGAAGTAATTGCGAAAGAATAATTGTACTTTTGTTTATTTATGATGACAGAGAAGGCGTTGAACTTTGTGCCAGTTTTTGTTTCACATGGATAGACCCAGTAATGACAGAAGTGAACAACAAACCAGGTCAAACCTTTAAAAGTCAAGAGTTAAGCAAAAGCTATGTCATATCTGATACAGTGGAGTATATTTGTACAAACAGATAATTAGCAGCACTTTATTTTGACGTCCAGATTGTTGCATGAACTTTGAAAATGACTCTGGTAATTGTTCTCTGTACAGAGCCTGTCTAATGAGCAGATACTGTATATGCACATGTACAGATGCTTCAATAATCCTCAAATCCTTTCCTCTGTGTAGCATCTGTTTTCAGGTAAGGCGTGTGTCACAGTTTATGCTAATTTCCCCAGCATTAAAAGTGGATTAGTTAAAAAAGGCTGCTTTTACGGCATTTGTTGTTCACAGTCAGCGGCATAGATAAATACTGTCTAAATCTAAGCCTTGATCAAACTTTAAAATAATACTTTGGTCAGATGTCTTCGTTAGTATTGCAAGATGGAGTCAGTGCCTTTGAGGAGGTCTCGTTCTAGTTTATCGTATCATCATGCAGTCTTGGCACTCCATATGTGCAGGGCAAGTGGCAGAGAATTAGAAACTAACCATTTTGTCCGTCATTAACAAAGTTTATCGGCGTTTCAGAGATTGCGGACTATTTTTGCTCACAGGGAAATGAACGACGGCAGAAGAAAGAGCCTTTTACTTTATTAACATTTTCACTTGCCTTTGTGTCTCTATGAAAGGTCTCAGTGCAGCTTTAGCACAAGTATTTATTTGATACAGAGTCATTAGATCATCAGGGCAGTTTGAGGAGATTCACAGCCCTCAGGACAAAACACTCGCCTGTGTCCAGCAGCCCGGGCCGCACAGTGTCCCTCGATATCACAATCAGCGTCCAGGAAAAGCCAGGTGAACTCTAGAAACACAACAGGAAAGCCCTCTGTCTCGTTCTCGCTCTGTTGTTTCAAGTGTTTTCAAGTATTTCCTCTTGAGGGTCCACTGCTGCGTTGGGTATAAAAAGTCTGTAGCCACAAGAGCAGCCAACCACTCCACTGCCATGACATCAACAAAGCTCCACAATGACTGTAGAAGTGGATACCTGCAACTAGACAGGCTGCACAAGTGAATCATTTGGGGTTTTATCTGAGAAAGGATTTAGCCATTGTCTTATATCATTTAAAAATCTAGTATAGTTGTGCGTTTCTGATTAATCTATTATTTTGGCGAGAGTAGTTTGAGAAGAAACGATCCAAATGCAATCAGCAAAACATTGTTTGCATAATTGACTGCTTTGAAATGTTGGTTGTAGGAAAATAAAAGTACAAAACAACTAAAATTAAACCAATGTTTTTTCAGGGGGACATTATATTGACATGGAGCATAGTTAAAACACAAAATAATTTCACTATTTTAACAAGATCTCATAAAAAAAGGAGAAATATTGTGCATTATTTGTATTGTTATTAGCCTTTAAACATTCTCTTGAGTATCTTTACATTGACAGTTCATGTTTTAGAACTGAAAATAAAGTGTTTTTTTTTTTACAAAGAACAACTTTATCACAGCCTTGGGAGATGCCATATTAACTTACCTGTGGCTCCATCTACTGGCTGCAGAGACAATTACACATGTTCATAGATCCACAATGCTTTGTAATCAAGTTGTCCAGAGATGCGACGCAGTTGTAGTGATTGTGATTAGACAGTAGAAAGGCTCAGTGCGAGTGTGGCGATGATTTAAGGACTTAAAACAGCAGAAGATTGTCCGATAAATGACGTCAGTTATCAAAAAACACCACACATCAAAGGAATTTGGAACGGAGTGTTTGTCATGGTCAGAAGTGGAGAGAATATTCAAACCAGGATTCATCAAACAAGCGTGCATGAAGCTAAATGCTACTCCAGGTATGTTTTTGACGACAAAGCAATGTTAGAACATGTTTTAAAGCTCAAAAAGTCAATGCTGCATAAGATATGTCCTTTAACTGCAAATATCAGTAAACATTATAGTGCCTAATATTAAAATATATTTCTCAGAGACACTTTTTGATGATATTAGAAGGTAGAAAGTTAATCAAATGTCCAGAGTTTGCAGAGTTCGGGCACAATCGACATGATCAACTCTTGAAAAGGGCCAAATAAGAGTCGCTAATGTTTAATCTGAATAGTTAAAAGATTAATCAATGTCTACAATTTCATTTAATGCCAATGAAACTCCAGCACTGACTCGTTGTTATGTGTGTTAGGTGATGCGAATTCCTTTGCAAGTGTGGTCCAGAGTTCTTTTTATTAACTTTGAAATATGTAGTTACATAATCTAAAATGTTCTATAGATAAATGAATAACATACAAATTTAATCTTGAACTTTGATGCAGAAAATATGTGATTGGATTTGAACGATTTGACAAATGTTGACGGCTTGACATCAGGGTCAGAGCGCAGCCATTATTACTGTCACAAGTGGATCTTTGCACATGACAGAACCGCTGGCTTTCGTTAGTTATAACATTTTACTGTCACCCCGGCTTCAATTCTATTCATTTTCTTAATTAGCCCAACGATGGGGCAGATTAATCTAAACTCCCTTGGCTCTGAGCGCAGTTGTGGAGGTAATGATAGAGCGACCATGTGAAGGAGGCCAGTGAACTGCAAAATCACTTGTAACGTGTGGATCGTGGACAAAAACTGGGTCTAAAAAGCCAAACTAGGATGTGCAGTTTGAGTCCTTGCATGTCGAAGCAGTCATTTTCGGGGTTAATTGGGAATCGCACGTTTCACTGCCTCTCATTAATTAACATCAGAGCCTCCCTGAGCTGCACTGCTGAACGGCACGAAGGCAGCAGTGCAGCGAGGGCACAGAATGGAAACTCTGAGGAGGTTTAAGAAGAAGTTTATTATGACTCTTATGAATTTGTGAAAGTTAAATTATTATCTTTTTTTTTTTTTTTTTTAATATAAAAGCCTTCAAAATATCAGGCGTAGAATGAGGTTAATTGCTAGAACTAATTATGCAATGCTCCTTTCCCATCAGAAGACCACATTAGAAAAAAAAACAAAACACTGATTTATTTTTCAATACAGACTTCTGATATGTATTTTTTCAAAGTGTGACTATTGCAATTGAATTGTATTTCTCTTTGGAGACATGTGACATATGGAGCCAAATAACACTGGCATTGTGGACTCAAGGATTCACTGTAGATGGATTTTTCAGAGGAAAATAGACATTGCTTTTCGATGATGGGAGCAGAAAAGTTTCATCTCATGTCGAGGTCACTTGGCAGCTCTGACCGTCACTGCATGGATTCAGAGGAAACAGTAAATAATAGGCCCTTAAAAGTTCACATGTTGTTGCTTCCACAATATGTATGTGTATATATATATATATATATATATATATATATATATATATATATAGAGAGAGAGAGAGAGAGATAGAGAGATAGATAGAGAGAGAGAGAGAGAGAGAGAGAGACAGAGAGACTAAATATAATCACTATAACATTCATTAATTAAACAATTAGCTATAGTTAAAGAGCCCATGACAGGTTGGACTACTCTTTTGACTATTATTAAGATTTTGATGTTTTCGGTTTTAATTATGACATCACACTAGGAAATTCCATAACTGTTACCTATCAGAGCAAACAGTTGACTTTTAAACTCAAAGGTTTGACTTTAAAATCAAAATGTGACTTTTAAAGGACACATTATGCTATAGTTTAAACTTTAAACCTTGTTCTAACAATGTTCCATCATCAAAAACATACTGGAGTTGCATTCAGCTGCATTCATGCTAGTTTGAGGAATGCTCCTTAGAAAACCCTCTCCCTCCGACCATCAAAAACACTGATGACGTTTTTCCGATATTTGACGTCATTTATCCGAGAATCTTCTGCTGTTTTAAGTCCTTAAATCCTCTCCAGACTCGCTCTGAGCATTTCTGCCGTCTAAACACGATAACTGCTACTCCTAACCTGATCTGCATCTCACGCATTCCCTTAAGTAATAACATATAATAAACTGTGTAAGCGCTATGCGTCCAGTAGAGGGTGCCTAAACTCAGTAAGTGCCAGGGCAAACAGCAGAGTCATTTAGTCCAAAACATAAGATGCCAAACTTAAGGTACTCAAGAGAATTAAAGGCTAATAACAATTTAGCTAATAACTGCAACTAATAAACCACTGAAAAACAAAAACATGTTCAAACGCCTTCCTCTTAAATCTATCCAAACCACATACTTTTACTGAGGATTGGCTGCAAACCTCTTGATTGAAAAGACCCACGCTGATCATTGACGATTAAAATTTGATTCATTGCGGTCGACTGAAATGGGATTACAACAGGAACAAACCAAGTGTAGAGCAGGACTTAAGATCAAACCAGGACAAACCTATGAAAACATGATGGTTAACTTTGTCAGAACGTCTGTAGCTTTTTATCCATCTCCACGTGCATCCATCTGCTTAAAGATAACACACACTGTATCTGTCCCTCTGTGGAAGTCGGCACATCTGTCTCCTCCTCCTCCTTCCATTAAACCTCTGTTAGTTGAGTCTATTTTTGACAGAGCCATTATCAGCGCTCGGGAGCAGTCGGGGGACTATGATTAAAGACACGCGGAGTTCACACTGTGGAGGTGTGAGAAGGACGCACTGCCCGGCTGCCATTAAAGCAGTCTCAGCGCCACACAATCCAGACACTTTTCTGCTTCTGAATGGAGTGGTGGGGCGCAAAAGCATTTCACAAACAGGTAAAATGGGTTTAAATCCGGGCTTTCAGAGCAGGTGTGATGCTGTCTGGGATAAGGGGCTGTTTGAATTTGAATGGGCGCCGTGTGTTTATTTCTTCACACTTTCGTCATATGTTTTCCAGTTGAGTGAAGTCCATGTGATAATGATGCTTTTGTACAACCAAATTCACAGATTGAATTAGAGGCTAACCTGAAAAAATAAAAGAGTGATAGGAAGTTGCTGTTTCAGAAATGGAGATGCAAGTCTTGGTTCATTATTTTCTACTCTATAATTGTCTTTTTATTTATTTAAAGTATGCGTCAACATTAGGACATTATTCCAGTACAGTTCTGTTGAGGAAATTTAACTTTCTGCATCTTTGTTTATGTCTTCTGAAAACACGTTAAAACCACAACTTTCACGTACTTTTCCTCAGTGAGTTTTCCTTCCTCTTGCAGCTCTGTTTCTATGTTGAAATTTAAATTTAAACTATGAATCTATCCATTGACTATTTAAAGGTGCATTTTTCGTGTTGATTTTTTGAAAGTGACAAAAACACAGAAAATGTACACTGCAAAGTTCTGTGACAAATAAATAAATAAACTTTAAAACTTTAACAACACCTGCAGGACTGAACCAGGACTAAACCAGGACCAAACCAGGACTAACCAGGTCTAAACCAGGACTAAACCAGGACCAAACCAGGACTAACCAGGTCTAAACCAGGTCTAAACCAGGACTAAACCAGAACTAAACCACAAATTCAACATTAAATATGTTCTATGTATTTGGATGATGGGTTGTGGGCCGGATCATATCCTTTGGAGGGCCTGATTTGGGCCGCGGGCCTTCAGTTGAATTGCCCTGGTCTGGAGCAGAGCTCTGATTGTTAGAGCTGATCTATATCGAGCAGAGGCTGTGACATGTGATAATTACATCACATGTGTCCGGCCCAATCCCGGCGTGTGGGATTGGTGCGATTTGAAGGACGTTTATTGATCGATTGGCCTCCACCTGCAGAGAGAGAGAGAGGGGGAGGGGGGGGAGAGAGAGAGAGAGTGAGAGAGAGACACACAGAGACACACACAAGCACACACACACACACACACACACACACACACGCACGCACACACATACACGCACACGCACACCTACACACACGCACACACACACATACACACACGCACACACACACACACACACACAACGCACACGCACACACACACACACACGCACACACACACACACACACACAACGCACACGCACACACACACACACACACATACACACGCACGCACACACACACACGCACACACACGGACACACACACACACGCACGGACACACACACGCACGCACACACACACTCACACACGCACGCTCGCACACACACACACACACACACACTCACGCACGCACACACTCACGCACACACACGCGGACACACACACTCACGGACACACGCACGCACACACTCACACACACACGGACACACGCGGACACACACACGGACACACGCACGCTCGCACGCTCACACACACACACACACACTCACGCACGCACACACTCACGCACACACACGCGGACACACACACTCACGGACACACGCACGCACACACTCACACACGCATGCACACACACACGGACACACGCGGACACACACACTCACACACACACACTCACGCACATACACACACACGCACACACACACACGGACACACGCACGCACACACGGACACACACGCACATACGCACGCACACACACACACGCACGCACACACACACACACGCACATACACACACGCACACACACGGACACACACGCACGCACACACACACACGCACACACACACACACACACACGGACACACACGGACACACACGCACGCACACACACACACGCACACTCCTGTATCTGCAGACGACATCTCCGTTTGACTGCAGCAGCAAAGAATGTGAACGTCTAACGCCTGATGCACACTGACTCCGGTCCAGCTCCGGTTCGGGTCCCGTGCGGGTCCCGCAAGACTTAGAAAGTGCTTAAAATCAATGTGCCCTGTCACACCGACCTCGGAGCTCTGCGGCCGCAGGTCCGGCAGCCGCGCGGGTCTCCAGAAAGAATCCGCAAGAAGTCTATTTTTGCCGGACGCCGCAGCAGTCTGGCGCGGCTTTTATGTCATTTGACGAGTGCGCTCGCGCGAAACCACGTGAATCTACGTGACTTTCGTCAAAAACGGACCGCAGCGAACCGGAGCTGGTGTGACAGGCATCTGCAAGTGACCCGCGCGGGTCCCGGACCGCGACCGGACTGGACTCAGTGTACACTAGGCGTAAATGTAATGTTTCCACTGGTGTCGCTGATAATTACTGTATCCACGTATGGTTCAGTAGATAATAGGTGGAACAATATTTTTTAGGTCTCGATAATCATCATTCATTCATTTTCTTTGTGGAATTATATTGTTATTTGTATGAGGACCAATAAGTGAAATAAGTGACTTCTATGACAGATTATATACACTAACTAATGACTTCAGTGTTTCATTTGGTTTTGTATTTGTTGCAGTTCAGATTTTTCAGAGTTTTTAAGAAAAGGTTTACTGCAATGTCAGTGGCAAGTAGTTTCAGTGTTATTACAGTTAATCAACCAGTCATTAATTCTATTGAATATTAACCTTTTTAGTATACATTTTAACCAAATAACCATTGAATTAAAGAGATTCAAGGCTTCAAGATATTAATTAAAATTATTTAGATTTCATTTTTTGTTTTACTTTTCACATTAGTTCCATTGAGTTTGTTTTTACTTCTTCATATTGAGAGCTTTTGTGTGATAGGGATTTTGTTTATATGTTCAGATCAGATTTACTCAGAGTTTGATGTGGAGTTTTTTCCTTCAAAATTCCACCTTTTCGTTCATAACTTACTGGAGCAGAGCACACTCCAGTCGTGCATTCATTTAGTCACATTTTGGAAATCCATAGCTGTCATTTTGATTGGAAAGCTGTATCCTCGATCCTTTCAATCCAAAAGTTTCAAATTACCAGCGCAAAACAAAATGTGCCGAGACGAGAGGCTTTAGAACAGAACGAAATCCAAACACAGATAAATGCCGATGCTGTGAAACTTTTAATTACAGGTAACGGAAACATCAAATTATCTTTCATTTTCACAAAAAGAAAAGGCCGAGGCAGAGTTTGTGATGCTTTTTATTCTTTTTTGTTCTTTGACGAGGATGGAGTCTATCATTTGTGCAGCTCATGTTTGTTGTTTTGAGAGAAAGTTCCAGGAGGAGATTAAGAATGCACGGATACAAGGTTACTTTCCTTAAAACTGCAAATATAAACCAAAAGATTAAAGTGCCTATGCCAGTTTGGACTACTCATGTAACTAAAATACAGATAAGATCAATATATTTAAAGTTTTGCTAAAAATAATTATACATTTTATCATTGTTAGCCACTTTTTTTAGTTTTGTAATATCACTTCCTGGTTGTAAATGATGACATCACACAAGGAAATTACGTTGCACACTGGGATAAAACTCGGCGAATGTCAGAGATTTTTTTGTCTGACAAATCAAAATATATGCAAATACCTTTATTTTGTTGAATTAATGTTTTAAGGGGAAAAAAAGTTGTGGGTAAAGTTGTTAATAGCCTAGTAATATTTGAATGATTTGTACATTAACTTTACAACTTGTCAGTAAAATATAGAATTGATTTTAAACGTTGTGATCTCACGCTGTGTGGATGGGCCTAATATAATTTGCTGTACTCCTCCGACCTTCATCTCCGCTCCTCAGACCAGAGCCTTTTCCTGGTCCCAAAGAATCCTTTCAAAACTCGAGGGGGACCTGTCCTTTCAGGCTGAAGCCCCCAGTGGAACACTCTGTCCACGGAGCATTCTGTGGACTCTTAAAGAAGCAGCTGAAGACTCTTATTAAAAAAAAAAAAAAAAGCTTTTAGTTGACTTGGTCCCTGTATTCTACCTAATTCTGTTTTTCCTTGTAAGGTATTATTTATCTGTGAAAAGCACCATACAAATAAAACGTACTTTTACTTTCAACAGCAAACCATTGAGGAAAAAAAAAAGCTCAGTGATTGAATTTTGTGGGTTCTGAATTTTAAAATTAGGCGTCGCTTGTCAATATTTACTGGGCTGAAGTTGGTAAAAATTCTGTTTGAATTCTCCAAATGGCTCACTGGAGAATCGTATCAGTATCAGAGGAAAGGGAATCAATACCTGGTCCATTAAATTGGACATGAGGATTGTGAATGTGAAAACGGATGCTGAGATTAGAGCTGCAGAAATAAGAGAAGTGTAGAGTAAAAGAGGGAATTAAGTTTGTTTTTATGATGATAAAATGTCAAGATTGTAACGTCGTGGGTCACACTTCCGCCTGATGAAATCCACTCCATATCTTCGGTTATCCGTGCTTTTCAAGGTCTCAACTGCCACAGATATAATTGGATTAACATCAAAATCAAACATAGGGAGCACAATAAATCGCAATCGAATAGACATTTTAGTTGCCGCAATCATCTTATAGACCAGTTAAAATGTGATGTCATCAAAATTCCAGAATGGAGGCGACTGGAGGAAAAATGAAGTTGACTGTACATTTTTCAATGATTCTCTCAAATTAGATCTAAATTCTACTGGTTTTAAGTGTTTGTGTTGGACAAAAGCAACACATTTGAATTGCCAGGGTCGAAAGGTCAGTTAGTTTGCTTTTCTATAACAAACGATGGACAAAGTACAATTTTCTAGCCTTAAAATTGTATTTTAGCTTCAAAATAAACAGATTTATGGAATAGTATCTAATATATTTCTAGATAAAGTTAAAAATGATTGTGGGCTCAACATTTCTGTGAGTATTTTTCCAGTAAAACCCATAAATCTGGATTGTTCCTTCATCAAAAATGCAAACAGTCTATCATAATTTTCTAAAACACAATGTAAAATACAATAATAAATGTGTTTAAAGCAGCTCTGATGTCACTCACATGTGTCTGAGGCTTTTCATTTTACAAAATCATCTCCATTTTTCATATATTCTGATATTCTGAGGTTTATCCCAGTTTCTCCAGTAAAATCACATTATGTTCCACTTCACTTTTGCCTCCACTCTGAATTTAGAATGTTTTTGTTCACAAACCTTTAAAGGGTCTATAGAATGCCCTTAGCATAAAACTAAATATCAAATCAAATCAAATCAATTTATTTTTATAATGCCCAAAATCAGAACAACAGTTGCCTCGATGGGCCACAGGTAGAAAGCAGTTCAGATAACTGTCCCAGAATGCCCCTGTCCTTTGACCCTCCTTCGCGGCGAGGAAAAACTACAAAAAACCCCATGGGAAAAGTAGAAACCTCGGGGAGAACCACAGTGAAGGAGAGATCCTACTCCCACGGACGGACAGGCTGCAGATGAACTAGGACTGACATCCACTTGGACTGAACCAGAACCACTCAAGAGGGAGGAGGCTTTAAAGAGTTCCTCCAGGAGGACGAGGAGCAGTCCACCAGTGTAGAGAGATCCTCCAGCAGGAGATGAGGAACAGTTCATCTAAAGTAGAAGGAGTTCGTCCAGGCAGACGAGGTGTGGCTAATCCAGCTGTCCAGGCGGGTGGCGCATAGATCGTCCAGACAGGTGGGGGTGGGGGTGGTCACTGGAGCAGCCGCCGCAGCGCCTGAAACAGTCTCCACTCCCCGGGGGAAGTGGAGAGAAAGAGAAACATGTGAACAGCAATGAACACACTACAGTTGAAGTAATATTAAATATTGTTGATAGGTAAAGTAGGAAGAACCAGAGGATAGTGTTCAAGCTGCCATACTTCCCCCAGCAGACTTGCTCCAAGGGCAGCATAGCTAAAACTGTAGGTTTTTATTTCTGTTCCTAACTGGCCTGACCATAAGCTATTTCAAAGAGGAACGTTTTGAGCCTGGTCTTAAATGTAGAGACTGTGTCGGCCTCTTTTACATGAACAGGGAGCTGGTTCCATAACATAGGAGCTTGGTAGCTAAATGCTCGACCTCCTACTGTGCTTTTAGAGACTCTGGGGACTAACAATAGTCCAGCATTTTGAGAACAAAGAGCTCTGTTTGGATGGTACGCTACTATTGCATCTTTGAGGTAGGATGGGGCCATATTGTTTAAAGCTTTATAAGTCAGGAGGAGGATTTTAAATTTGATTCTAAACTCAACAGGAAGCCAGTGAAGAGACTCTAACACTGGTGAAATATGATCTCTTTTTCTAGTACCTGTTAATAATCTTGCTGCTGCATTTTGAACCAGTTGAAAGCTTCTTATAGAGCTTTTAGGACACGCTGTAAGCAGAGCGTTACAATAGTCTAATCTGGATGTGACAAATGCATGGATGAGTTTTTCAGCATCATCTCTGGGCAGGATTTTTCTAATTTTGGCTATGTTACGCAGATGAAAGTAGGCTGTTTTACAGGCTTGATTTATATGTGCTTTGAACGAGAGATCTTGGTCAAATAGGACCCCAAGGTTTCTTACAGTAGAGCTGGGGGCTACAGTGATATTGTCCAGAGAAACTATCTGGTCAGATAAAGAGTCTCGCAGGTGCTTAGGGCCCAGCAGAATGACCTCGGTTTTTTCAGGGTTAAGGAGCAGATAGTTAAGAGTCATCCAAGTTTTTATGTCTTTCACGCAGGCACTAAGTCTGTCTACTTGTTGGGTCTGATCAGGTTTCATTGATAAATACAGCTGAGTGTCATCTGCATAGCAGTGGAAGTTAATGCCATGCTTTCTGATGATCATACCTAAGGGCAGCATATAAAGTGTGAACAGAACTGGACCGAGTACTGAACCCTGCGGCACACCGTAGGTTACTTTAGAACATGGGGAAGATCTCTGGTTTACATTAACAAACTGGTACCTATCAGATAGATAGGATTTAAACCAGCTAAGGGCGGTTCCACTGACACCTACATCACATTCTAACCTCTGCAGTAGAATGTTGTGGTCGATGGTATCAAACGCTGCGCTGAGGTCCAACAGAACCAGGATTGAGACCTGTCCATCATCAGCAGCTAATAACAGATCATTTGTGACTTTAACTAGTGCAGTTTCAGTGCTGTGGTACGCACGAACCCTGACTGAAAAACTTCAAATAGATTATTGTCCTGCAGGTGGCGACAAAGCTGTTTAATCACAACTCTTTCAAGGATTTTAGAGACAAAGGGCAGATTAGAAATAGGTCTATAGTTTGCCAGTATGTCGGGGTCTAGATTAGGCTTTTTCAAAAGTGGTTTAATCACTGCATATTTGAAGGACTGAGGGACATAACCGCTTTCTAGTGAAGTATTTATTATATTAAGAATGGGATTTATAATTAGGGGGAGAATTTCTTTGAGGAGTTTACTTGGGATTGGGTCTAAAATACAAGTTGATGTTTTGGAGGACATAATGACTGAAGTTATCTCTGCCTGATCAACAGCAGTGAACCTATCTAGTATTACTGAAGGATTTGTATGGGACACTAGCTTTGCAGTATGGGCTTGCTCAGTACTGATAGTGGGAGTCATTGCATTTAGTTTATCTCTAATAGTTGTGATTTTGCTGCTAAAGAATAGAAGAAAGTCATTGCAGCTAAGAGTAACTGGTATTGAGGGTTCTACTGCGCTGTGACAGTTTGTCAGCCTGGCTACAGTGCTGAAGAGAAATCTAGAGTTATTTTTATTTACTTCTATTAAATTTGAATAATATCTGGTTTGAGCCTTACGCAGAGCCTGCTTATAAGACAGAAGGCAAGTTTTCCATTCTTTCAGGGATTCTTCTGTGTAGGAGCGCCGTAAGGATCTCTCTAGTTTTCTTACCCTTTGTTTGTGAGAACGTAGTTCTTCATTGTACCAGGGGGAGGCTCGTTTTGGCCTGATTACTTTCTGTTTAAGTGGAGCTGCAACATCAAGAGCAGATTTTAGAGAGTTGACCATTGAGTCAACAGAGTTATCGATAGCACTGGGACTGGCGCTGTTAACGACAGGATCACATGACATAACATTAAATATTGGTTCTATTATTTCTCTAAACTTTAAAATATATTTTTCAGATATTGTCCTTTTCATCATAGTTTTAGTCTGAGGAGCTGGATAGTCCTTGAGAATAAACTGAAAGGTAATTAGGAAGTGATCTGACATTATTGGGTTTTGGGGGAAGACATTTAGGTCACTAATCTCTATTCCATAAGTTAGAACCAGGTCCAGAGTGTGCTGGTGACCGTGGGTTGGTTTATTTACATTTTGAGTGAAACCAATGCTATCTAATAAAGCGCTAAAGGCATTACTGAGGCAATTATTTTCATTCACATGAATGTTGAAATCCCCAACCACCACAATATTTTCCCAGTCTAATACTAAATTTGATAGGAAGTCAAAGAATTCTGTTAAGAATAATGAATAAGGACCGGGAGGTCGATAGATTATTATGAGCAAAACAGCTTTTTGGTTTCTCCAAATATATTGTCTGTTTATAGAAAAATGTTCTTATTCCTGTAGTTTAGAGTTCTGCAAACATGTTCTGAAGTTCGGTGATCCTTGTTCATCAGTGTGTTAGTTTTTCAGTTCATATTTCAATCTTTTTCTCAAACGTTAAAGTTCCTGCAAATATAAATATTGCAAATCTATTCGCAATCCCAGTCAGAAAAAGCTCTTGATTCGATTTCTTTCACCAATAATTCTCCAGCTCCAGCACCAGAGTGTCTGATAATGAAGCTTACTGGTCTCTCCTCTTGCCATAATGTGATCTCTCTCTCTCTACGTCCATCTCGTTGCTCCTCCTCTCCATTCCTCTCTTCTTCTTCTCCCTCGGCTGACATAAGGCGACAGAAATAGCTGCTAATGGCCCCGTCAGAGTGACACAAACCACAATGTGCTGCTGATTTCCGCTTTGGTCCTCTCTGTCAGACCAGTACGTCTCAAACTGTAACCTTTAATGCTGTAAATGAGGATAGGAGCACTTTTTAGCATCACATGTTGACAAAATGATCCTTTAATGACTAAAATAATGTGTTTTAGAGTCATTTTGAACTGTTCTGCATTAAAAGCAGCAGTTTCCGCTCATAAAAGGAAAGAGAGTTCAATGACAGTTACATTTAAATACCACCGGGTTAATTAGGTGTTTCACCAAAATCCTGTTTTTTAAATTTTAGTAGTTTAATTTGTAATGGTTGGAAATTGGAATGTTTCACCAGTTTTCACAAATTTGGCAGTGAAGCTGAGGAAATGGACTTAATTCTGTTAAATTAGTCTTCGTCTTTTCCCCTGAATAAATTGTAAAAGTAGCAGTTTGTGTCAAAATCAAACCGCTGAACGCTGTTTGCATTTTAGGAATTGTAGAAAGGTTTCAAAGGTCGTCATCTGGACGCTGTTTTGAATACAGCGACTAATCTAATTGGGAAGTACTTTATCTATTCTGAACCTGCAAGTAAGTTTGACTGCGCTTGGTAGTCTGCCCCTGTTACACTTTGTTGTCTTATTGCATGTGGATATTAACAATACTGATACCTATACCAGAACTGACATGTGTGCATATACTGGCATCCCCCCCCCCAACTTCAACCCAGTAAACATTGACATGTGTAATTTGAAAGCTCAGAACATACATTATTCAATCACTGAGTTGTCATCGCTCAGGATTTGGAAAAGGGGGAGTAGGACATTTATCTAAACACAAAAACAAAATGTGCAAATATACCAGCAGATTCTGTGTCTGTGTGGTGGAGCAGAGAGGCAGAGAGTCTCAGGCCACCGGCTCTGAAGCTGCTGGGTTCTGTCCACAGCCAGGTGCAGGTCTCTCCGGTCCGCCCTCTCACTCTGGAACCTGGAATGGAGGGAGAAGAGCCAGCCACACAGGACTAAACACACCAGATGCACCACAAAGGCAGTAATGGGTGCACAAATAATAGAAAAGCCATATTATTACAGTATGAATAACCCTTAATAAGTGGATATGGGGTATCAACATGTCCAAGTATGTGATAAAGCTGGGTCAGTGCATCCCAAAGGGTTTATGAGACAAGTTACCGTAAAATTTGGATTATTGAGTGCATCTGAGTATTAGCAGCACCAGTAATATTTACAAAGGAAAAACTACTTTATACAGGGCGCACCGGTCTATGAGCCGCAGGTGTCCACGTTGTAACATGAGACATTTACAAAGAAGGATGGAACACAAACTTTTAATTGAACATTTTTTCAAACAGTACCTGTAACACGGCAGTGCATTGAGTCTTCACTCCGACGTCTTACCATCAACTTGTTGACGACAAGCTCACGTGCAACAGCTTTGTTTCCTTCTTTGGCTCCACATCGATTAAAAGCTGCGTCATATACATTTCTTCATGTGTTTTCTGTGATGATGGTGCGCGTGATGCAAACTGACTGTTCAAAACATAATCAAACTAGCGTATTCGTTTTACCGGTCTGTCGAACTCTAGCGCTTCCTGAGTCTGTTCCCGTAAAAATACATAAATTATCCGCATCGCTGTATAAGCTGCAGGGTTGAAATCATAAGAAAACAGTATCGTCTTATAGTCCGAATTTTACGGTAGATACTTTCTCCTGAATATTGGGCAATGCAGCTTTAAAAACTTTTGTGACCCGCAACTCAACAATCAGTGATGATCCGCCAATTATTTAGCCTGTAGAGGTATCCACGACCTAACACAATCCACTTTGTCAGTCATATCTTGCTTATGAACACTTCTCTTAAAAAGGTGGGGGATGTACATTTGTTTTTGTAGAGATATCATCAACCAAACAGATACTTTCCCAAAACAAACACCTCCAAACAGCTGTTAGCTCTGCCCCATCAGGTTAAGGTACACTTCCAGGGTTTTGTCTTCTGTATTTGACCCGTCCTACAATATGCCAGCGGTGACATGTCAGGAGCAGTGGGCGAGCGCAGCAAAGTCCATCTCCAGGTCTCTTACTCTCCGTACTGTATTCATGTGAAGTGACATTCATACTCCTCTCACCTCAAACCCTGCTGTGGCCTGTGACATTTCACTTCATTATGTCCACGCTCTGACACTGCACTGACACCGCACCGACACTGGGAAAGAAACAGCAATGGAATCAAACACAGGCTTTGTTCCCGCAGGCGGCGATACACACTGCTAAAGAAATAGTGGAATCACATGACAGACAGTGAACACCGGGGCATTTCTGTTCAAATGTCAGGGCAAATCGTGCTGCCTTTTCTTGCTAAAGAAGACAAGACTATGTTCTTTTCTGATTCTGTTGTTCAGAGTCAGATTAGGATGCTGCATGATTCAGGCTGCCCAAAACTCATGCCTGAAGCTTCTGCACCTTTTGTTCTGAGTGTGTGTTAGAGATTGCAAACGTATCTTGAACGGTGCAGTTGGGGGTTAACAGCTTCAAACACAAAAAACAAAACAAAAGTAAGCATAGTTGAGTGGCTGATGTCCAAAACCTCTTTTTAATTTCTGATTACATTTCAGTAAAGAGTTTTCATCAGATCATTTCTTTCTTTCTTGGACCACAGTATAAAGAATGTAAGAAATTATCTGATGAATACTGCTTGCCAAAACTTCATCTGAAAAAGAAAACAACAAAAAAAGTCCAACAGCAGCGGCGTGAAAGGCACGTTTTAATGTGCACAGGTTTGGTTCTGGTCCCAAAATGTTTTTGTACCTTGTCCATTTATTGTGTTGTATGAATTGTGTGGGTTATGTGGCCTTGATCAGTTAGTTATAGTTAGTTAGTTTAGCCTATAATATTGTTCTGCCCCGCCCACTTTTGCCGTTTTCTGCACTTCCGTCTGTAAACGCACTTCCGTTTGACGAGAACTCTGTTAAAGCTAATGATGAACGAGGGAAAAGTCTGACGCTAAAATGTTACATAAAGTAGATTGATTTGTGTAAAATGTTTAATGAACACGAGCAACAACAAGTCAACAATGCACCGATTTCCTGGTCAGTCTGAATACGGCTTTTTAGTCGTGTAGAACTTATTTTCTGTTGAGCTCGTCTGCTCCATGTAAACTAATACAACGGAAACAAGACGGCGGCGCGTAAGGCAACGTCCGAAATAAGGTCAATAATAATAATATTAAAGGTGCTGTACCTGAAAAACATAAAACAAAAAGTCCACCTGAATTTGCCATGCAGGTTTTTTTTTTTTTTCACGTTCGAAGTTGCTTGCATTTTCGAGTCTGATGTGCATTACTGCTTCATTTAACAGTAAACAAAGTGTAATTTTACAACATTAAACCTCAGATTAACACACATTCACAAGACGCTGCCCGCAGATGTGACAGCCAGCTGCAAAGACGTGAAAGGCGTGTGTTTTAATACGCACGGGTTTGAGTCGGGTCTCAAAATGTAAGTTAATTTTGTGTCGGTTTGAGTTTATGTCCATACATCTCAGTCAAAGATGTTTTGGAAGCAGAGAAGCTGATGGATACGTGAGTGAAAAGTGCATACGTGAGTGAAAGTCAAGCTCCAGAAGTGACTGTATGTTTCCGTCTTCAGACAGGATGTATTTTCACCCAGAGCCTCTCAAACCTGGAAAACCATCACAGCAACAATGTGTGAGCTGCCCACATGCAGCTATTTCTACCAATAAGTCTTGGCTTTGAGACAACCAAAACTGACTAAGCATGAACTGATGTCAGCCATTTGCATTTTTGCACAAGTCGGGTCTAAAAGTATGTGTACATATTTAAATACATATATATAACAACATGGTGAGTGAGAGATGTCGAGATGTGAACTGAGGAGGATGGAAATTAGCTTGGCCGATAATCCCACACACAGATGTATTGTTGTTGTTTCTTTGTTTTTGTTTTTTTGCATTTTCTTGTTTTTAATATGCATTGGCCCTTTATTAAAGGTGCTGTGGCTGCTTTTTATTGTTTTGAAATGTGAAAAACAGAACTTTTTTCCCCTTTTTTTGGACTTATGCATGTAAAAGAGTAAAATCTGTGTTTGCCATGCCACTCTAAAAATCTTTTTGAGTGAAAATGAGACCACAGCGCTTTCTCAGCATCTATTTATAAAGTATTTTATTTTATGAGAAGCAGGAAGTGCACTGTTAGCATGCTAATTTTTGTTAACTTTACCCGGGATACTCTGGGCTTTGAGACTCATGAAAAAAAGTCCTTTTAAACTGAATATTTAGGATGTTGAGACCGCATTAGGAAAGTGAGCGATACATGTGACTGACTTTAACATGAACTAGTTCTGTTTTTCACGTTTCAAAACAGTAAAAATCAGGTACAGCCCCTTTTTAAATAAACTAGGTCTATGTTTCATATTTTAAAACAGTAATTGAGGTTAAGACACCTCACATAATTTGTGTGAACAGGTGCGTAGGAAGAAAACTGGTAAAGAGGAGAATCACACCGGCTATACTTGCAAAAAAGGTGTTGTTTTATTTACAGGTGAACAGCAACGTTTCAGCATATTTATCTATATCGACCTACAGGGTTTTCCTCTCTACCTGTCAGCTATGTCCATCACATTTATGTTTGCTATTTTGACTTTTTAGTCTTAGATGTTGTTTTCGTTTCCCCCGTGCACCTTTAGTACATTATGTCCATTGCATCATGTCTCCTGTGTGCCGTGACTATAAGATGTGTTCATGTCTTTTACTTTGGCATCATGTTGAGTTGCCAATCCTATTTAAGACGACCTTTAGGTCTCAGACAACCATTTGCCTCACGAAGGCCTAGTTGCCGAAACATTGCTGTTCACCTGTAAATAAAACGACACCTTTTTTGAAAGTAGTCAGTGTGCGGTATTCTTCTCTTTACCGTGTTTTAAAACAGTAAAAGTCAGGCACAGCCCCTTTAAATAAATAAATGCAAATACAAAAAATATATAGAAGAACTTACAGCAGGTGCATGGATGAGCTGACACATGGTTTCGGAGCAGAAAAACAGTCACACGTCCTGTTTACAGCATCTTTGTCAAATGCTTTTTGTTTTCCTCTCGCACCGACGCGACTCAGTGATATGTGACCATTTTACTCACAGTTTACTCGTTGTCTGCTTTCATTTCCATTATCTCTGCACTTTAAGACATAATAAAGACACGGTCAGTTTCTCTTGCTTACCTTTTAACAGGCTCGACTGGACACTCTTACTGTTTACAGACTGCTCTTTAAGCAGCGCTCAGTCAGATGCACCAGTCTGACAAACGGAGTGTAATATAATTAATGTGAAGCTGTGAAGCATGTCTCTGCCACCTGTCCATCTACAGCACTGCACACAGGAGAGACGGCCCAATTTACATATTTATGGGATAAAAGGATGCTTAGTAAACATACCATAAAATTGAACTGACCGTAAAACAGCATTGTAACATCAATTTTAATCTGTGCAAAATGTAAATAAGAATGCATATAGAGCTTCTGTCCCACGTTGGTTGAAGGCGGGGTAGAAATAACAGTAATAAATGACATCGAGCCAGAAATTTAGCTTGTGGAGTTTATCTTTGTCTTTAAGATGAGCAGAAAAAGTAACAATACACCATAAAAATGAATCATATTAAACATTAGTGACCTTACGTTACCTTTAGTGTGATTTAAAGATAATAGATCTCTCCCTAAATCTGCAAAATCTGGACATCTGATTCACATTCCACTTTCTAATATCATCAAAAAGAGTCTATGGAGATGTATTCTTTATTATATTTCCCTGTACATATAACGTTTACTAACATTGACAATTAAAATGATGTGATATTGATAAAAAAAAATGTATACTGTGACTAATGTGAAGCCGTTGTACATGACAGAGGCTAATTCACTCATGACAATGTAACAAACACAAAAAGTAATTGGTTTAACTTTAGTTTGTGGTTTTATTAAACAGTCAATTATGCAAACAGTGTTTTTAGATACATTTCTGATGTTTTTCTCTTGAAATGACTCTCTTCTCAACTTAATTAATGGATCAATCAATGTATCACCAATGCACAATTTTTATAAAGATTTAGACAATTGTTAAATCTTTCACAAAATGAAAATGCAAATCAACGCTAAAATGCATTTGTGGCTTAATTAATGGCGTACGACTCACTACAGTCCGTCAGTTACAGAAATCAACTTCTCTCGTTGATCTGCATCTTGTCATTCTGGTAAAAGGTCCGATAAAGTCTGATGTTTGCGGCCGACGCCGTTAGTTTCAATGCAAATTCCATCATTGCCAGCGCCGAGTTTGGTGGTGCTCTCTTCTACCTCTTTATGAGTGCTTTCTTGCTATATTAAACATGCAAAATCAACTTTCAAAAGCTTTTTACCGTAGTACAATAGTTGTTTCCACGTATTTATCCTTGAAGAAGTCGTACCGAGCCCCGATACAACTGCACACACTCATTTTCCTTAAACATGGACACACTTTCTGTATAAGCCAGCAGTGACAGTTTATTTTATTCATTGGTTTTGATCAAGATTACAATTTCAGATGTCCAATAGCAAAAGAAACCTGAATTCTGTCAATAGAATAAAGTTTTAGTCGGCATATTTCAGTTTTCTTTTGCTATTGAAAGAACCTTGCAGACTGGGGAAACTACAGACATCAAAATATAACAAAACAAAACAATCCACAGGTGTCATATAACTACAGTGTGAAGCAGACGACAAAAGCATCATTTGGCAACACCTTTTAAAATGAAACATTCTTATTTTGTTGAAATCTTTTTGTTCCACTGGCTAAAGGTTGTTTGCAGCTCATGTGTCCTTTGGCAACACACTTCTCCCGCACTGCTCTTGTTGTCAGTGTGAGTGAACGATGACGGCGGTGGGAGGGGCCAAAAGCAAACATAATCAATCTAAATGCCCAACAAAAAGTATTTACATAACATACCTGGGAATAATTTACTGACGTGCTTGAGCTCAAACACATAACTCCTCACTGCACCAGCCTTCCCATGATGCAGCGGGGCACTACATAAATAAGTCATTGTTGAGTTTGATGGCTGCTGCACAATTACTGGTGAAATTGCGTTGTCGACAGCCTGGTTTTATTACCTTCCTGTGCGCACTCTGCCGTGGAGTGGAGCCGAGCGAGATAAGAACTCTCCTCTTTTACACATAACTCTGCTGTAGACCCTCCACTGTCAAGTAGAGCATGTAATCTCTCTGAACATACATCCACGCAGTAAAAACAACAAATACAGGAAGAAATACAGAAAGAATGGAAGAAAGAAAGGAGGAATCAAAGAAAGAAGGAAGGAAGGGAAGATAGAAGGAAGAAAGGAAGGAAGGAAGGAAGCATGTAATCTGTCTCTGTGAACATACATCCACGCAGTAAAAACAACAAATACAGGAAGAAATACAGAAAGAATGGAAGAAAGAAATGAGGAATCAAAGGAAGAAGGAAGGAAGGAAAGATAGAAGGAAGGAAGGAAGGAAGGAAGGAAGCATGTAAACTCTATCTGTGAACATACATCCATGCAGTAAAAACAACAAATACAGGAAGAAATACAGAAATAAAGAAATACAGAAATACAGAAAGAAAGAAAGAAATACAGAAATACAGAAAGAAAGAAATACAGAAAGAAAGAAAGAAAGAAAGAAAGAAAGAAAGAAAGAAAGAAAGAAAGAAAGAAAGAAAGAAAGAAAGAAAGAAAGAAAGAAAGAAAGAAAGAAAGAAAGAAAGAAAGAAAGAAAGAAAGAAAGAAAGGAGGAATCAAAGGAAGAAGGAAGGAAGGAAAGATGGAAGGATGAAAGGAAGGAAGGAAGCATGTAAACTCTCTGTGAACATACATCCACGCAGTAAACACAACAAATACAGGAAGAAATACAGAAAGAATGGAAGAAAGAAAGGAGGAATCAAAGGAAGAAGTAAGGAAGAAAAGACAGAAGGAAGGAAGGAAGGAAGGAAGGAAGGAAGGAAGGAAGGAAGCGTGTAATCTCTCTGAACATACATCCACGCAGTAAACACAACAAATACAGGAAGAAATACAGAAAGAACGGAAGAAAGAAAGGACGAATCAAAGGAAGAAGGAAGGAAGGAAAGATGGAAGGAAGGAAGGAAGCATGTAATCTGTCTCTGAACATACATCCACGCAGTAAACACAACAAATACAGGAAGAAATACAGAAAGAATGGAAGAAAGAAAGGAGGAATCAAAGGAAGAAGTAAGGAAGGAAAGATAGAAGGAAGGAAGGAAGGAAGGAAGGAAGGAAGCATGTAATCTCTCTCTCTGAAGATACATCCATGCAGTAAAAACAACAAATACAGGAAGAAATACAGAAAGAATGGAAGAAAAGAAAGGAATCAAAGGAAGAATCAAAGGAAGAAGGAAGGAAGGAAGGAAGGAAAGATGGAAGGAAGAAAGGAAGGAAGGAAGCATGTAAACTGTCTCTGTGAACATACATCCACGCAGTAAACACAACAAATACAGGAAGAAATACAGAAAGAATGGAAGAAAGAAAGGAGGAATCAAAGGAAGAAGTAAGGAAGAAAAGACAGAAGGAAGGAAGGAAGGAAGGAAGGAAGCGTGTAATCTCTCTGAACATACATCCACGCAGTAAACACAACAAATACAGGAAGAAATACAGAAAGAACGGAAGAAAGAAAGGACGAATCAAAGGAAGAAGGAAGGAAGGAAAGATAGAAGGAAGGAAGGAAGGAAGGAAGCACGTAATCTCTGTGAACATTCATCCACGCATTTAAAACAACAAATACAGGAAGAAATACAGAAAGAACGGAAGAAAGAAAGGACGAATCAAAGGAAGAAGGAAGGAAGGAAAGATGGAAGGAAGAAAGGAAGGAAGGAAGCATGTAAACTGTCTCTGTGAACATACATCCACGCAGTAAACACAACAAATACAGGAAGAAATACAGAAAGAACGGAAGAAAGAATGGAAGAAAGAAAGGAGGAATCAAAGGAAAAAGTAAGGAAGGAAAGATAGAAAGAAGAAAGGAAGGAAGGAATCATGTAATCTCTCTGAACATACATCCACGCAGTAAAAACAACAAATACAGGAAGAAATACAGAAAGAATGGAAGAAAGAAATAAAGAAAGAAAGAAAGAAAAAAAGAAAGAAAGAAAGAAAGAAAGGAGGAATCAAAGGAAGAAGTAAGGAAGGAAAGATAGAAGAAAGAAAGGAAGCATGTAAACTCTCTGTGAACATACATCCACGCAGTAAACACAACAAATACAGGAAGAAATACAGAAAGAATGGAAGAAAGAAAGGAGGAATCAAAGGAAGAAGTAAGGAAGAAAAGACAGAAGGAAGGAAGGATGGAAGGAAGGAAGGAAGGAAGGAAGGAAGGAAGGAAGGAAGGAAGGAAGCACGTAATCTCTGTGAACATACATCCACGCAGTAAACACAACAAATACAGGAAGAAATACAGAAAGAACGGAAGAAAGAAAGGACGAATCAAAGGAAGAAGGAAGGAAGGAAAGATGGAAGGAAGGAAGGAAGCATGTAATCTGTCTCTGAACATACATCCACGCAGTAAACACAACAAATACAGGAAGAAATACAGAAAGAATGGAAGAAAGAAAGGAGGAATCAAAGGAAGAAGTAAGGAAGAAAAGACAGAAGGAAGGAAGGAAGGAAGGAAGGAAGGAAGGAAGGAAGCGTGTAATCTCTCTGAACATACATCCAAGCAGTAAAAACAACAAATACAGGAAGAAATACAGAAAGAATGGAAGAAAGAAAGGAGGAATCAAAGGAAGAAGGAAGGAAGGAAAGATAGAAGGAAGGAAGGAAGGAAGGAAGCACGTAATCTCTGTGAACATACATCCACGCAGTAAAAACAACAAATACAGGAAGAAATACAGAAAGAACGGAAGAAAGAAAGGACGAATCAAAGGAAGAAGGAAGGAAGGAAAGATGGAAGGAAGAAAGGAAGGAAGGAAGCATGTAAACTGTCTCTGTGAACATACATCCACGCAGTAAACACAACAAATACAGGAAGAAATACAGAAAGAATGGAAGAAAGAAAGGAGGAATCAAAGGAAGAAGTAAGGAAGAAAAGACAGAAGGAAGGAAGGAAGGAAGGAAGGAAGGAAGGAAGCGTGTAATCTCTCTGAACATACATCCAAGCAGTAAAAACAACAAATACAGGAAGAAATACAGAAAGAACGGAAGAAAGAAAGGACGAATCAAAGGAAGAAGGAAGGAAGGAAAGATAGAAGGAAGGAAGGAAGGAAGGAAGGAAGCACGTAATCTCTGTGAACATACATCCACGCAGTAAAAACAACAAATACAGGAAGAAATACAGAAAGAACGGAAGAAAGAAAGGACGAATCAAAGGAAGAAGGAAGGAAGGAAAGATGGAAGGAAGAAAGGAAGGAAGGAAGCATGTAAACTGTCTCTGTGAACATACATCCACGCAGTAAACACAACAAATACAGGAAGAAATACAGAAAGAATGGAAGAAAGAAAGGACGAATCAAAGGAAGAAGGAAGGAAGGAAAGATGGAAGGAAGAAAGGAAGGAAGGAAGCATGTAATCTCTGTGAACATACATCCACGCAGTAAAAACAACAAATACAGGAAGAAATACAGAAAGAATGGAAGAAAGAAAGAAAGAAAGAAAGAAAGAAAAAAAGAAAGAAAGAAAGAAAGAAAGGAGGAATCAAAGGAAGAAGTAAGGAAGGAAAGATAGAAGGAAGAAAGGAAGCATGTAAACTCTCTGTGAACATACATCCACGCAGTAAACACAACAAATACAGGAAGAAATACAGAAAGAATGGAAGAAAGAAAGGAGGAATCAAAGGAAGAAGGAAGGAAGGAAAGATAGAATAAAGAAAGGAAGGAAGGAAAGAAGCATGTAATCTCTCTGAACATACATCCACGCAGTAAAACAACAAATACAACAAATAACAAACAAATACAGAAAGAAATACAGAAAGAAGGGAAGAAAGAAAGGAGGAATCAAAGGAAGAAGTAAGGAAGGGAAGATAGAAGGAAGGAAGGAAAGAAGGAAGGAAGGAAGCATGTAATCTCTCTCTCTGAAGATACATCCATGCAGTAAAAACAACAAATACAGAAAGAAATACAGAAAGAAAGGAGGAATTAAAGGAAGAAAAGGAAAGAAGGAAGGAAGGAAGGAAGGAAGCAAGGAAGGAAGGAAGGAAGGAAGGAAGGAAGGAAGGAAAGCTAGAAGGAAAGAAGGAAGCGTGTAACTGGTGTCACAAATAGCCGGATGTCAGAAAAGAAAGAAAGAAAGAAAGAAAGAAAGAAAGAAAAAAGGAAGTGGGAAAGCAGGAGGAAAGGAAAGATAGAAGGAAAAAAGAAGGAAAGAAGGAAGGGGAGAAGAAGGAAAGAAAGACGGTAAGAAGGAAAGCAGGAATGAAGGAAAGAAAGAAGAAAAGAAAAAGATAGAATGAAGGAAGGTAGGAAGGAAGGAAAGAAAAAAGGAAAAAATAAGGAAGGCATGAAACAAGGAAAGAAAGAAAAAAAGAAAGAAAGAAAGAAAGAAAGAAAGAAAGAAAGAAAGAAAGAAAAAATAGAATGAAGGAAAGAAAGACAGAAGGAAAGAAGAGAAAGAAAAAACCCTTAATATTGTCGGCCATACAAACAATGTAAAAAATGTGTACTTTCTTTTTACACTGTTTTCCAGTTCGACAAAAAGACAAATGTTCATACTGAGTTATGGCTAAATTACAATTAAAAATATATTTTCACTGTTATTTTTAGAGATTTTTTTGTTGCTTTTATTCCTGCTCTGTTTACTATTGAATTGGTATTGTGCTTTCTTTACCGTGTGGGTAAATAAGAATGTTGTTTTCTCGTGAACACTGGGCTGTTGCTGAGGAAATACATGATTACAGGCTGCGGCTCGGTCCATCAGTCAGTTTTATAACATAGAGAAAAATACAGTGCATTAAATGGGCTGAACTGAAAAAGTCGGCTTCACCTCTTCCACTTGTTACTGCTCTTTCACGAGGCTGAAAATCAAATCTACAAATCCAGGACGCTTTTGTTTTGTTCCACCAAGCGCCAAAAATCAGTGATAATTGAACTTTTGAAACTAGAGGTTAAAGTTAGATATTAGTTATTACACGTTGGCAAATGTGGTGAACTTATAAACAAGAACCATAAATGACAACATTACAGTCTCAAATGAAAGGTATAGAATGACAACACGGCCAGATGTTTTCATACACTGAAAAAGATTCATTCTAGATCAAAACATTCATCTAAATCAGTGGTTCTCAAACTGTTCGGCCCTGATGCTCCCCCACACGCACTATTTTATGTCATATTTCATTCTAAATAAACCTCCCGTGATAAAATACATATTATAAAGCAGGCAAGTTTATTTTGAGTTCAGCACTAAACATGGACCGGCCTCCTGTTAGTGCCAGAGTCAGGACTAAACATGGACCGGCCTCCTGCTGGTGCCGGAGTCAGGACTAAGCATGGACCGGCCTCCTGCTGGTGCCTAGAGTCAGGACTAAACATGGACCGGCCTCCTGCTGGTGCCTAGAGTCAGGACTAAACATGGACCGGCCTCCTGCTGGTGCCAGAGTCAGGACTAAACATGGACCGGCCTCCTGCTGGTGCCAGAGTCAGGACTAAACATGGACCGGCCTCCTGCTGGTGCCGGAGTCAGGACTAAGCATGGACCGGACTCCTGCTGGTTCCTAGAGTCAGGACTAAACATGGACCGGCCTCCTGCTGGTGCCTAGAGTCAGGACTAAACATGGACCGGCCTCCTGCTGGTGCCAGAGTCAGGACTAAACATGGACCGGCCTCCTGCTGGTGCCAGAGTCAGGACTAAACATGGACCGGCCTCCTGCTGGTGCCTAGAGTCAGGACTAAACATGGACCCGGCCGACCTGCTGGTGCCTAGAGTCAGGACTAAACATGGACCGGCCTCCTGCTGGTGCCAGAGTCAGGACTAAACATGGACCGGCCTCCTGCTGGTGCCAGAGTCAGGACTAAACATGGACCGGCCTCCTGCTGGTGCCAGAGTCAGGACTAAACATGGACCGGCCTCCTGCTGGTGCCAGAGTCAGGACTAAACATGGACCGGCCTCCTGCTGGTGCCTAGAGTCAGGACTAAACATGGACCGGCCTCCTGCTGGTGCCAGAGTCAGGACTAAACATGGCCCGGCCTCCTGCTGGTGCCAGAGTCAGGACTAAACATGGACCGGCCTCCTGCTGGTGCCAGAGTCAGGACTAAGCATGGACCGGCCTCCTGCTGGTGCCTAGATTCAGGACTAAACATGGACCGGCCTCCTGCTGGTGCCTAGATTCAGGACTAAACATGGACCGGCCTCCTGCTGGTGCCAGAGTCAGGACTAAACATGGACCGGCCTCCTGCTGGTGCCAGAGTCAGGACTAAACATGGACCGGCCTCCCTGCTGGTGCCTAGAGTCAGGACTAAACATGGACCCGGCCTCCTCCCTGCTGGTGCCTAGAGTCAGGACTAAACATGGACCGGCCTCCTGCTGGTGCCAGAGTCAGGACTAAACATGGACCGGCCTCCTGCTGGTGCCAGAGTCAGGACTAAACATGGACCGGCCTCCTGCTGGTGCCAGAGTCAGGACTAAACATGGACCGGCCTCCTGCTGGTGCCAGAGTCAGGACTAAACATGGGCCTCCTGCTGGTGCCAGAGTCAGGACTAAACATGGACCGGCCTCCTGCTGGTGCCAGAGTCAGGACTAAACATGGACCGGCCTCCTGCTGGTGCCAGAGTCAGGACTAAACATGGACCGGCCTCCTGCTGGTGCCTAGAGTCAGGACTAAACATGGACCCGACTCCTGCTGGTGCCAGAGTCAGGACAAAACATGGACCCGGCCTCCTGCTGGTGCCTAGAGTCAGGACTAAACATGGACCGGCCTCCTGCTGGTGCCAGAGTCAGGACTAAACATGGACGGCCTCCTGCTGGTGCCAGAGTCAGGACTAAACATGGACCGGCCTCTCGCTGGTGCTAGAGTCAGGACTAAACATGGACCGGCCTCCTGCTGGTGCCAGAGTCAGGACTAAACATGGACCGGCCTCCTGCTGGTGCCAGAGTCAGGACTAAACATGGTCCGGCCTCCTGCTGGTGCCAGAGTCAGGACTAAACATGGACCGGCCTCCTGCTGGTGCCAGAGTCAGGACTAAACATGGACCGGCCTCCTGCTGGTGCCAGAGTCAGGACTAAACATGGACCGCCTCCTGCTGGTGCCAGAGTCAGGACTAAACATGGACCGGCCTCCTGCTGGTGCCAGAGTCAGGACTAAACATGGACCGGCCTCCTGCTGGTGCCAGAGTCAGGACTAAACATGGACCGGCCTCCTGCTGGTGCCAGAGTCAGGACTAAACATGGACCGGCCTCCTGCTGGTGCCAGAGTCAGGACTAAACATGGACCGGCCTCCTGCTGGTGCCAGAGTCAGGACTAAACATGGACCCGCCCTCCTGCTGGTGCCAGAGTCAGGACTAAACATGGACCGGCCTCCTGTTGGTGCCAGAGTCAGGACTAAACATGGACCGGCCTCCTGCTGGTGCCAGAGTCAGGACTAAACATGGACCGGCCTCCTGCTGGTGCCAGAGTCAGGACTAAACATGGTCCGGCCTCCTGCTGGTGCCAGAGTCAGGACTAAACATGGACCGGCCTCCTGTTAGTGCCAGAGTCAGGACTAAACATGGACCGGCCTCCTGCTGGTGCCAGAGTCAGGACTAAACATGGACCGGCCTCCTGTTAGTGCCAGAGTCAGGACTAAACATGGACCGGCCTCCTGTTAGTGCCAGAGTCAGGACTAAACATGGACCGGCCTCCTGTTAGTGCCAGAGTCAGGACTAAACATGGAGAATCAGCATTTCAGTTTTTTGCAGCTAAAATCTGGAACAGTATCCCTGAAGATGTGAGACAGGCCTCCACTCTGACAAATTTTAAATCCAGGCTAAAAACTGTCAGTTTAGATGTGCATACGACTAGAGTTTTGTTTTTGTTTTTTAATGATTCTGTCTTTATGTGTTTTGTGATTTTAATGCAGTTTTCTGGTTATGTAAAGCACTTTGAATTTCCTTGTCTACGGATTGTGCTCTACAAAGAAACTTGCCTCTCCTGTCTCTCTCTCCTCTATTATCACATCTCCTGCTCTTTCCTCTGCTCTCTGTATGCGAGCCAGTCCTGTCGTGACGCTGGAAGGACCTTGAGTTAATGAAAATGTTTGTTCCGTTGCCACAGGGGAGAGGCAGGGCGCAGGCTGAAGTGCTGAGTGCACACATCCAGGCAGAGGCAGGGGCGGTCCGGACACTTACCCAGAGAACAGGAGTCCTTCTGGGGACACTTGCACCACAGCGCAGGGCCCTTCAGGGAGCGCTCCAGGGCCCCTTTAGCATCATTACATCTCCGGGGAACACTGTGTGCTTTGGGAGTGATGCCGTTAGAGGTGGAAACAAAGATGTGTTTGGATGTTATCAGATGATAGTTTGTGGGGCAGGAGCCAATGTTCTGATACGCATGTGTCTTTTTATGAGATATATAATAATAATAATATATATTTTTTTAATTATCTCTCTTTTTTCTTTTCATTTTAGTATCAAGGTTTGTTATTCCACTTTCCATGTTGTCAGAAAAATGTTAAATTTATGTTTAGCTCAAAGGAATCACTCACCTATTCACACACGCATTCATAAACCACAGACATTAGACCTGTCACAATAATTACATCATTATCTTCGTTCAGTACATAATAGATGGAACAGTATTATTGTGGGTCAATATTCATCGTGTATAACATTTCTTTGCAATAATGGGGAACTATTAGGTATTCTTTGTAGTAGAGTAGTTACAGATGTTCTGTAAAATTCGGACTATAAGCCGCTACTTTGATTATGATTGATATTAAGTGATTCAAATCAAAGAAGGCCAGACCAGGTAGATGTGAAAATAGTTTACTGGATCCAAACGCTTTGTCTGCGGATTTGCAGACGCCGCGATGAAGAAGCACAGAAGAGACCACCAGTTTATACGTCTATGCAAAACAGAGTAAAAGTGGGCGTACATAATGAGTTCCAAGTACAGAGCTTATGTTTCTACGAACACAAAGAAGTATGAACACATATTAATCAAAGAGGCCCTTGCATACCAAGACTGGACGTAAATGGGTGAAGAGGAACCTTAAAGTAACGAATGGGTTGTCGGGAGACCATATAAGGTCTTACGTGAACCAGATGTTGAACGACCTTTGACCTAGGAGAAGAGTATGTTCACGGAGATAAAAAAAAAAAACACTTACAATGATGATTGATTATTTGACTGATGATTTCAACCCTGCAGCTTATACAGCGATGCGGCTAATTTATGTATTTTTTCTGGGAACGGCCTCCAGGGGCGCACTAGCAGGAAGCGCTAGAGTTCGACAGACCAGTGAAAGAGATTAAGAGAGTATTACTGTGTTTTGAACAGTCAGTTTTGCGCACATCATCATCACAGAAAACACACGAAGAAATGCATATGATGCAGCTTTTAAGTTAAAAACAGAGGAAACAGAGCTGTTGCACTTATCATCAATGAGTCGATGGTGAGACGTCTGAGGCGCGGAGAGCGGACTCAATGCACTGCCGTGTTACAGGTTCTGTTTGGAAAAAGGCATGTGTTCAATTAAAACTTTGCGTGTTCCATCCTTCTGTGTAAATGTCTCATGTTATAACGTGGACACCTGTGGCTCATAGAGTTATATATGGTGTTATTTCACTAGCAAGGACCACAACCTCAAGCTTGGATGCAGAAGTAACGAAATAACGAACACTGGTGTGTGTGACCGGGAAGCTTAAATAGAGTAGTCACCGGAAGGGGCGTGGATGAGGTGTGGTCCTGCTCCTGAACTTCAGATAACAACTTATCTATATAAATGGACAAAGTAGTTTTTCTTTGTAAAGATGGCTGGTGCGACTTATACTCAGTTGCGCTCAATAGTCCGAATTTTACGGTAGTCCTTTAGTTGTTTAGTTAGCGATTAATTGGTCGATGGCGTTTTTGGTCAACCAATATTTTTGATGATTTTGGAGCGATTTTGAAGGATTTATATTCACAGCTGAAAGGAGAAGACAGATTTCTTGAGATTTGGGAATGAACTGTGAGTGCAAGATGCTGATAAATGTACTGTGATGTCCTGTAGCCTACTGTATTTGTAATTATGTGAGCTCTGTAATCTCGTGGTCTTGTCTTGTCAGTGCACTTTTGGTACAGATGTACAGTCAGGGTTGAGAGCTTTTCCCAGCATCACACCCTTTTTAGTCGACTAATCAATGCACAGAGCACGACTTTAGTCAAGCATTTAGTCACGCTGTAGAGGTCGTTTTTGACCCTTTAAACATTCATTCAACAAAATAAAGGTGTTCACATTTAATTTGATTTGTCATATTGTCTGTCACAATGGCTGAGTTTTAGCCCAGTGCACAAAATCATTTCCTATTGTGATGTCATTATTTACAACAGGGAAGTGATATTACAAAACAAAACAAAAATTGCTAAATTGGGATACAATTTTCGAACATTTAAATATATTTATCTGTAGCAAGTTCTTCACACTTGAATCAAATAGACGTATATTAAATGTAACTGTAAATAGTCTTGGGAACAAAACTCATTATTTCAAACATGTCAAACGTCGTAAACAAACCTCAGTTGCACTGATTGCACTGAGCATGTTATGATTACTGTTTTGCCTTACGCCATAATTACACATCATTTACTTTAACATCAGCCACACGATCAGTCCAGCAGACGACGTCGACAAGTTCATTTAAATCACCGAGAGCCTTTTAATCATGAATGAAGCAATTAAAGAAACATATTATTGATGTTGTTTAAAAGGTTGCAGGAAGTGGTTTGGTGCTAATCTATTTCCTAATCTTGTCGTTTAATCAGGACACGTGGATTTCTCTTGAGGTATAAAAAAGCCTTTGTAGTTCTTGGCTCGAGGGTCTTGGGGCGCTGGTCTAATTTAAGGTTCCTGTCTGCACTGGTTTTGTCAATCACTTTTGATTCAGGGCTGCAAGTCACAAACCGAGCCGCAGAAAATCAAACAGGGGACACAGTGGTTTTGTCGTGTTGTTTTGTCATGCTACGTACGATTGTGGATTTAATGAATGGACGTGTCAGAAGGAGCGTGGTCAATCTGATGGCATCGTCTGATACACGACGTGAGACAAGCATGACGTGGGAGATGAAGAAGGCTGTTACGTGTGTGTGGAGTAGTTGTCATGAGTAAACCAAATACATGTAAATATGTGTTGTTTTGAGTAACTTTATTCCAACACAGTTACCCTTTCAGTTGATGGAGTTCAGTTCCCAACAAAAGAATACATTGTGCGACTTAATCAGGCAATTTAGGCTTTAAACGGAACTGTATTAGTGAGAAAAATAGAAAATTCTGCTCTTGTGGAGTGCGGCGATGCCATTTTTTTCCTCTCTAATTAGTAAGAAATAAATGTATAACGAATGGTGACACAAATGTAAAGTTGTTCTATACAGTATACAGTGTTTTTCCAAACTCTAATGTAATGCAACTCAATGTATTCAGAGGACAGTACAGTAGACCACAGAATAAATCTTATGCAAGTGTACAGTATTCTGTAACTAAATACATTTTCAAAGTATTCTTCTCATTAGTAATAGTAGTTGTAGTAATTGTTGCAACAGCAGGACTATTTTGCTCTACTTTATTTTGCATATTGTCATTTTTTCATTTCTCTTTTTTAAGGACACAGGCACTTTTATTGTAAGTTTCATAGTTAAGACATTAAAAGAAAAATAAATTAAGAATACTGTAATTACGTTCCAATAATATTTACAGTATGTTAAAAGTGGGAAAGTACAGGAGGTCTATCAAGTTAAGAAAACTTGAAATTATTTAGCAGTTATAACAATGACAGTAGTACCATCGTAATATTTGTATGCTCATTTTTGCACAAGAAAACTTCACTTAACTACTTTATTTCACAATTGTATTAAACGTTTATATAATATTGTAATCACTGCACTTGTTTTCCACCAAACACGTCATACAGTGTACACGAGGCTGTGCTGTACATCCGCAGCAGCAGAAGTGCAGTCTGTGATTGTCCCGGACGCTGGATCCTCTTCAGAGCTGGCCCCGGTTCCCTCGCCTCCTCGTGTGTCCATTGTACAGACCTGGCTCGTGTCTCCTTCAGAGCTACAGGCGCCTTCTGCACAAACAACTGCTGCAGATGTGAAGAGAGTTACTTATGATACGGGGACGCACAACTGATGTGTTCTGATCCCAGTGCTGCGAGGAAAAGACTGATCATAGTGAGATTTGAACGACGCACAACACAAGCAAAGACAGGGCAGTTTCAGGTTATAAATCCTACTTCAGCTCCAGTACCTTCAGATTGAAAATGACTTCCAGATGGCAGTTGAAACGTCCTGATTTTCAGAAAACAGTGTCCACACGACTGCCTCTAAAACCTTTTTCTGATCCGCGAAACAATATGAGCTTTTGGTAAAATCACCATCTGGATTCAATGCTTTTTTTAAATTTTTTTTTTATCATTATTTATCTTTTCTTTTCATGAGTTTACACCCAGCAACAAGATAAAACGAGACAAAACAAGACAAGACAGAAACATACATTCATTTATTCATTCATTAATTTTCTACAGGTGGCGCGGGTGACTGGAGCCCATCCCAGTAACTTTGGGCCTTAGGCGAAGACAGAAACAATTAACAAAATAACACAACACATACAAGGAAGGAAGGAAAAAAAACGTTGGCACATATTCATATCCCGCTCATTATGCACATCCTCAGAGCTTTGTTGGTTGATGCAGCGCTCTGTTCAGACACGCGTCCGACTGGTCAGCCTTTGTCATGAGCCACAGATGGATTTAACCAATAATTTAACCAATTGTTTATATATATTATATTATTCTATACCAGAAAATGTACTTAGTGCGTATTTAAGTACAGGATTTTCACCATAATCATGAGCTTTATGTATTTTATTGTCTTGTAAAATATGTTCTCTGAATTTGCCCCATCCATCTGTGCCACTGAGGGGCCCCTCTACAGAGGGGGGTTATGTTGATGCCATTTGAAGTGAGGTTCAGTAAGTCAGTTGTAAGTAAGGAAGTCAATTACGCCATCAATAGAATACAAATAAGAACATGTGTAACAAATAACCCCATAAATACCCAATAAATAAAAAATAAATAAATTAATTAAAAAATCCCAAATTATGAAATTCCAGTGCTCTATTCCTCAAAACTGTAAATTACAAAAAGTTTCTGACTTATTTTTTTAAACCAGTAATTTAAAAAAAATATATAAAAATAATAAGAATAATACAATTAATTTGCAAAAGCTGAATACAAAATAATAATACAAGAATGTATGAATTGCTGAATAGTTACAATCTAATCTAAAAGCTTCCAAATCAATAAACGTTTCTCTTTTGATCAAGTTTATTCATGAAAGAGATACAAATATTTAAATCAGTTTACACTACTGTGCAAAAAAAATGACTCTGTTTGGATTGACTTCTTTTATGGAGGTTGATAAAAACAGATAATGAAAAGCAAATGGGACTCCAGTAGGTCAGAAAGGGTAAATCCTAAGAAGAAATGGGGGAAAATACTGTTTAGATGGACCTTAAAAAAATGTTAGCAGTGATAAAGGAAAAAAAAGACATCTCAGAAATATGCTATGATGAATAATGAACGCACAAAGCTTAAAAGTTCCCACTGGTCGTTCCAAAGTCTGCTCCCGAAGCCCTCGGAGCAGCTTTGTCGTGCAGATCATTGACTTCCTGGACACAAGTGGACGGTGGCCCCATCAGGACACGCTTGTCTGGATCACAAAGCAGATGTGGTGGAGAGCGGCAGAGTAGTTAGCCCTGTTTGTGTGTGGCTGTCGTCATGACGCTGCCACCTCATTAATCTCCGTCTGGATTTGGCATCTCGTCGACATGAGCTCATCTATCCACAGTCTGAGGGAAGGATGCATTAGGAAGGAAACCAAACTGAAATAAAATGTTGTGTCAATGTCACGTTGTAATAAAAAAAAAAGTCTAACGAGTTAAATGCCACATAAAATTAGACAGTTTTAATCGTTGAACTGATTATCTAGGCTATTACAGTGTTAATGTGTTAAACAAGCGGGTCAATGTTTTCAAAGGACAATTGAACAACTGAATGAAAACAATTCATTATTAAAAATGTTAATTTGACCAGTAATACTAGACGTGTATGTGTTGTTAGTGAGCAACCTCACTAACCTGGCCCTCCACTTCATCCTGAAGCATCTGGACTCCCCGGGAACCTACGCCAGGGTCCTGTTTGTGGACTTCAGCTCTGCATTCAACACCATCATCCCTGCTCTGCTCCAGGACAAGCTCTCTCAGCTCAACGTGCCTGACTCCATCTGCAGGTGGATCACTGACTTCCTGACGGACCGGAGGCAGTGCGTGCGGCTGGGGAAGAATGTCTCAGAGACTCGGACTATCAGCACAGGAACTCCACAGGGCTGTGTACTTTCTCCTCTGCTCTTCTCCCTGTACACCAACTGCTGCAACTCCAGCCACGACTCTGTAAAACTGATCAAGTTTGCAGACGACACCACCCTCATCGGACTCATCTCGGACGGCGATGAGTCTGTCTACAGGAGGGAGGTGGACCGGCTGGTGTCCTGGTGCAGCACCAACAACCTGGAGCTCAACGCCCAGAAGACAGTGGAGATGATCGTGGACTTCAGGAAAGTCTCAGCCCCCCTGCCCCCCCTCGCCCTGACAGACTCTCCCATCACCACCGTGGACTCTTTCCGCTTCCTTGGCACCACCATCACTCAGGACCTCAAGTGGGAGCCGACCATCAGCTCCATCATCAAGAAGGCCCAGCAGAGGATGTACTTCCTGCGGCAGCTGAGGAAAGCCAAGCTGCCGGCGCAGATGATGGTGCAGTTCTACACGGCCATCATCGAGTCCATCCTCACCTCCTCCATCACCGTGTATGCGCTGGAGCCACAGCCAGGGACAAACAGAGACTACAGCGCATTGTGCGCTCTGCTGAGAAGGTGATCGGCTGCAGCCTTCCATCTGTCCAGGACCTGTACGTCTCCAGGACTCGGGGACGAGCAGGTCGGATCACAGCTGACCCTTCTCACCCTGGACATGGACTATTTGAGCCACTTCCCTCGGGCAGGAGGCTACGGTCCATCCGGACCAGAACCTCCCGCCACAAGAACAGTTTCTTTCCCTCTGCCGTTGGACTCATGAACACTTTGTAACACCTGTCACTTCAACAATAATACTATTTAAGAACAATCTATTTGCACTACTCATTTGCACATGGCACTGTCTGCCAACTGTACATTCTGTATATAGTCTATCTTAGTCTATTTTATTCTTAATTTTATGCATGCCTTTTTATATATTTTTTATATTTTATCCTTTGCTTTATGTTGCACCTACGCCGAAGCAAGTTCCTACGTTTGTGAATTTCACTGACAATGGCAATAAACAATTTCTGATTCTGATTCTGATTCTGATTCAGATAGAAAATGTTCATGGCTAAAGAATAAACTGTAGAATTGTAGAGTTTTTACAGTTTACAGAGTTTTTGGTTGAACTTAAAGGTGCTGGACTCGATTTTTACATTTAAAAAAGCGAAAAAGCGGAAGAAATGTTAATTTAAAACTCTTTGCTGTTGTCCTCATATTTCTGTCTCACTTAATGCCTTCTGTGCATCATATTTATTCACCGTGATGAGTTTAAAAGAGACCACAGAAGAGTTTTACGATCGTTGGTAAAGCTAACAACAACTAGCATGCTAATGGCGCACCTCCTTATTTGCGTTATAATAAAACGCCCATTAATTAGACTCATTGTCACCTCAAAAGCTGCTTTTACAATACATCTATACTCAGCAAGACAGATTTTACTTTATTACATGAAAACAAACAAACAAAAAATCAGGTACAGACCCTTTAATTTGAGCTACAAATTACATACTATTTTAAAATTAAAATAAAAAACAGTTGGATTTGGAGATTTAGGCTTTCCAACATTGACTTTCCACACACTAATGCAGTTTCCCTTTCATTGTTGTATATTTACATTCGTTTTTGAAGCGTTTTGTTAAAGTTACTAATTGTCTGTATTTTGTGTGGGATGTGTCCATTCAGAACCGTCAGAGAAATGCTCCTATTGCAGATTCTCCTGCACTGAATAACACAATGGAGCCGGTTCTTTTATGTCTGTGGGCTGTTGACTTTGACTTGCTGTGACACGGCGCTGACCTCAGGGACTGCAGACAGCTCCACTTTACGTAACCTCTGCTAAATTATTCATCCGGAGCTCTGCGTTTCACATCCAGCCAAACTTAGCCTCCAGATCTACCTTTTCACTCAATTACATTCACTTGGTTTGGCTTTGTTTAGGGAGGTATTTGGTGAAACTTTTCTGGTTATTCTAATTTAGATTTTTTTTTGCAGACCATTTTGATCTCTATGTAACTTTTTTAGTAAGGGGTTTGCCAACTTCCCTCCATGGAGATTGCATTGCTTTGTCTAGAATGTTACACAATAATACACATACTGGAATATTCTTGTATTGCCAGATTTATTACAATTTGATATAAATCCACATCATTGATGGTTTATAATGTTGTAGCCACAGCTGCCCTGATGTAGACTGCACACCCCACAATCATGCTGTGGCTAAAGTGTCTTGACAGTTGTCAGATGACGGTTTGCTAAAATACCTAGAGTACCTCAGTCAGAAAAGTTACAAAGTGCGCTTTTATCTAGAAAATGTACCATTTACAAAGTAGGCACTCATTTTCATGACTGACCCAAGCACAGCCAATCAGAGCACTGCTTTCAGCTCTGACCTCTGGCGAGACAAACAGTAAAATACTTTATTATTCGCTGCAGATAGAACACAGTGGTCTAATATTTGCCATAAAGTGCTACTTAGATAATATACACTTAGGGGGAAAAACAAAAAACAAAAAAAAAAAGGCATCTTTAAATTAAACAGTCCCAAAAAAGTCCCATTCCTGTCATTCTTTTTTTAAGCTTTTAAACAACACAGGCATTGTTTTCATCCCCACAAACAGTGTACTTAAACACTTATAGAGAAAAGATTATTTCCCCTTGAGAATGAATAAAAATAATTTAATACTTAAACTCAATGCCATAAAAAGGTGGACAGTCGTTTTAATGAACCTAAAACATAGCTGCCATACAGCGAACAAAATACAACAGTACATACACAAATAAAACCACATTTGAGCGCTGAACTGTTGCAAATCGTAATAATAATCAGTTCAGATTTAATAGCAAAATGTCCTTGGTTGTCAACAGATTTCCTCGCCTGCTCAAAACTATTAATTTTCTTGTGGGATAAATGACTCTCTATGACTCCACGTCTCTTTTGCTGCCGAAAAGTCCTCATTTAAGGATATTGGGCTTTGATTTATAATGTATAAAAGTAGGATCTAATCTAGCCTTCAAATAAACTATATATAAGTTTCAAGGACACGCTGCTCGGAGATGGGCCGCGCTGAATGTTGAATTTTGCTACAGCAATTTCCTTCAATTTGGCTCAGGTCAGCGAGTCAGAGCGAGCGGCCATATTGGATTGGGCTGCCCGGGATGTTCACTATTTTCAGAGAGGAAATAAAATTGTGTCAGAAATGGGGTCAGGTGGGTGTCTCGGCTTTATGAACATACAACTTTACAGACGTGTGCGGCTGGGTTTCATTTAAAGACGATCATTTACCTTTTAAATGTTGTAGTGAATGGTCTAAACAATGTGTACGAACGGTCGAAAACTTAGTTAAATCAAATTAAATCACACACACAGACAAACAAGCAGGGGATAGGTGTGAGGCTGTAATTGTGTTATGTAGTGTACTATTATAACAGCACTGAAAGCTGACAGTTGTCTGGTTTGTAAGGGGTGGAGTAAGGTTTAGAAGGTTCAGAGTAAAAAAGGCTGTGAATGAGACTGAATATAATGTTAGTTAAGTCAATGAAAGTTAAAGGACACATCTTCTGCTACGGTGACGTTTTTGAGCTTTAAATCATGTTCTAACAACGTTCCATCATCAAAAACATACCTGTAGTTGTATTCAGCTGCATGCACACTGTTTTGAGGAATGTTTATCAGAAAATCCTCCCCACTCTGAGCATCAAACACACTTCCTGCAAACTCCTTCGATCTGGGACATATTTTCGGGTCATCTACATCATGTATATGAGGATGTTCCACTTTCCAAGTCCTTAAATCATCACTAAACTCATTCTGAGCATTTCTGCCTCTAAACATGATAACAGCTGCAGCAAATCTGCTATTTTCAGCGCTAATTTCACCAGATTGAATATTGTGCTGGTGCCATCTGCTGGCTGGATGCACTCAGTAAGTGTCATTTCATTGTGACTGATAACACGGGTCATAGAATGAATAAGAAACTTAAAAAAAAAAAAAAAAAAAAAACATTAGATGGCAAATTTAAGGCACTTAAGTGTGTTTAAAGGCTAATAACAATATGAAAAATGCAGAATATTTTTCCTTAAACAGTGAGCGTCCATCACTTGGTTCAGGAAGTCAATTCCTTTCATTTTCCCCTTTAGACTTAATACTTTTTTTTAATGTTTGAAAGCTTGGGGGGCTAATAGGCTGTGTGCAATTAATGGCCACAAGCCCTTGAATTTAATAACTGTTTTAGGATTTAGAATCTTAGAAAAAAATATATATATTAAATTAAATTATTAACTTTAAAGTTATAAAAGTATTTTCATTTCATAAAACAGTGTCATCATTTAGAATAACTTGTTATCAAATTGGAATTGGAATAGGAAAAAATGACAACCAAAAAGGTGGGCAAGAATGTCACAGAAAACAACAAAATAAATTGAAGTAAGTGGCGGCCAAGTGATTCTGGTGGTTTATAGGTCTGTGGTGTAGGTTTTCATATATTATTTGTTTTTTGAAATATTGTACTTATTTATTTTTCTGTTTATTCTTTTTGACAATTTCAAAAAAGATTAGGAGGCGAAATTATGGCAAATGTACTATTATTGACTTGTTAGCACTATGAAGTATTTACTTAAAATGTTAGCTGTTTATTTAGAAGTGGATCGCTGTTATATAAATCATCTTCCTGCCTCAAAACTCCATCAATATTTCTGCACATTAAATCATTAAATTGGCTCAAGCACGAGCTGTACCTCACAAATGTACTGCGCATTTTACTGTGGACAACAATTTATTATTTAACCCCCAACAGCCTTGTACTTCAAATGATTCTACCCTCAGCACCTTCCAGCGATGTTCAGACGCGCTGCCTTCTTAAATTTGTATAGTTTGGCGCTAAAATTCAATAAATCTATAGCTTTTACGGGTGTATGAGGGTAATAGTTGTCAGAGAGGAGATTTAAGGTCCAAAATCTTGCCCAGAGCTCCAAATTGGTCCGAGCCAGTTTTAGACCGTTGGGATGAGACGTGACAGTAGAAAAGATAAAAGTGGAAACATTAGACAAAGACTGTAAGAAGCAACGTGTCCCAGCAGTCACAATACAATGTTATGACGAGAGAAACAGAAACATGGCTTTCCAGTTCAGACATAAAGAGCATATAAGGATGTAATTGTGTGTTTGTTGTGGCCGCAGCTGTATTCACAACTGTGTGTCTGTTTATTGTCTATAAATGTAATTGTATGTGTGATGTTGTGACGGCAAATGTAGTTTCAATGGTTTGTTAAGCGCTTTGAGAGCCTCTTAGGTGGAAAAGCGCTCTGTAAATAAAAATCATCATCAGATTTAGTGGCGTATATAAGCAATTTATGACTTTTAGCCAGCAAGTTGCACTGCATTATTGTCTCAGTGATGTGTATTTTTGCCTCAGTGTGGTGGAGCTAACATCTCACTTAAACATCACATTCTTTTCTCTGATTAAAACCTATATTGATCCTCCTATTCTATATACCATATTATTATTTAACAGTGTTTTATTATTTAGTGATTACCAATTCAACTCTAAATGATTGAATGATTGAGCTGCAGTTGCATAGGACCTTAATACATAGTCTAATGCTGCTCATTTGCTCTTCTGATAATTTATTCTAAGGTTACATTCACATTTACCACATCAGAATTGGGAATAAACCAAGACTCAAAGCAGAACAAAGTAAGTTCAGTGACAGAGCTCCCCCTGTAGCTCTCTTGTGAAAACACAATGCCAATAAAAAGACACAAAAACTCTATTTTTCCCTTCTTCATTATAGAAATAAGTTCAATAACATACAAAATTATTTCCCATTGCCAAATAAAAAAGAGATGCAAGGTTTCTCAGGAGAGGTGTCTTCGGGGTCAGGAAAGTAGCAGCAGGGGGCGACAGCGGGGGCTTCCAACAAAAAACATCTGCAACCGCCACGGATTTATAAAGACGTTTAATAAGGTAAAATTGTTACATAGTTGTGCTTTAACTCAAATCTAAACCTGGTCTGGACAAGAACAGGACTAAACCGAGTCCACATCAAGACACATTATGACACGTGTAATCTAGGGTGGTCAAAAGTACTGAAAATCAATACCAAGGGTGCATGCACAGTATACTTTGGATTCTAATCAGGGCCAGTTGCCTTACGGTTGGATTGGGTGATTGTGAAGGCGGAATCATTACAATTACAGGAAGTTAAGTTCTTAAACAGAAGCCCTCTGTGATGTCATCAAAAGGCGAAGCACCATTGAAAATACTTTTACTTCACTACATTCCAGAGCATGTATCTGTACTTTCTAAACTGGACTGAAAAGTAAAAGTGTATATTCTTAAGCTTTTAGCTCTGCTGAAAAGGTGGAGGGGTTTATTTTTTGGCACATTGATGGTGACATCTTGCCTTTTTGTTTTGTTTTTTCTAGTTCCTTTTGAGCAAACAAAATAGCCTCTATAGAGAAAAATAACCAGGAAATTTGACCAAAACTCAACAGAATAAACTAATCAAGATTACAATTTGATGCTTTAATAGTTCTCCAGACCAAAAAGAATTACTTTTACTTTTTACTCTTAAAGTACGTTTTTAAAGGAGTACTTTAATATTTTAAAATGTGATACTTTTTCTTTTACTTGAGTGTTTTTTGCTGCTGTAGTTGTAATTTTACTGGAGTAACAAAATGGAGTACTTCATCCACCACTGCATTACCTCATATATGTCACATCTACTGCTCATATTCAACCAGGAAGTAACATTATAAACTTCCAGACTGTCGAAAAATAGGCAAATGTTTGGTAAAATCTTATAAATCTGATAAATATGATCATGTACATGACGTTTTAGTGAAATGTGTCGTCTGAACTGTCTGCACTTAACCAATATTGCAAAGTGATAGATGTTTGTTTTACGACTGGACGGATATTCGTGGTAAAGTGTTTTTCTACATCCCACAATGTTATAATTAATCAGTAATAATCAGTAATGAGCTCAGTTATTCATTAAAGAAGACATTGTTGTTTTGTAAATTAAACAATAACATACAATGATCATGATTTGACATTTTGTAAACAGCAATATTGATCTAAAACAACTTATAACTGAAACAGCTCCACTGACCGCCTCCCCACTCTTTATCATTTAGTAAGCAGCAGTTGTTTTATCTCTTGTAAAATTTATATGTGACATTTTGAACCCTGTATGTTTGACCTGGAGTCTAAATCTTTTTGAATACATGCATTACGTATCGAAACCCAACCTTGAACAAGCTCATTATATGCGAGAACATCATTGTAAAAGCTCATGAACATCAATTTTACATAGTATGTCCCCTTTAATATTGTCTGAGGAGTCCAGGACGTATTAATCTTTTACTTCCCGACAGCGCAGACAGTTATGTGGGCTGCGGTCTGCACACTCCAAACCCCAAGTATAAATCTTCGCTTTTCAAACTGGAAATTACAATGTGTCTTTGGGATTTCTACAGCGGGAGAGCAGTAAAACCAAGCTATTTCATTTCTCCCAGTTCCCTTTGAAATAAATTCTTCTCCGATACAATTCTCAAGGCGTCGTAATTATTTGTGTTGGACCAATTGTTAAAGTGACAGCCTGCATTTCTCTTCCGTCAACACTATTGTGTCTAATGTGTTCTTAAAAGCCCGTCCATTGTCTCTGGAAATACCGTATATTTTTCCTATATTACTTTTAGACTTGTGGATATTGTAGATAACTTTGAACAACAAAGAGCTGTCAGGGCGCTGTGGCGTTTGTACTCTTAGCAGGTTGTTAAGATGCCTTTGCAGTTACAGAAAATATTTTTTGGCTTTCAAATAAACAGCGAAGAATGACAACTATCTGCCATACTGTAATTGTGAGAAAGCAAATAGGCAGAGCTGTCTGAGGTACATGCACAGAAGTTTGAAAGCTTGTGGTGCTTATGCATAAATTATTCATGAAGTATAGATTTTTCTTCTTAAATTCAGAATAAAATTACCGTAGCGATTTTACACAGAATGGGGCTCAATAGGAGACTGTACTGGATGTGTGGACGGCTTTAGCGTTGTTTAAGATCGGTTATTTTCAGACCAGCAAAGACAAGATGTGTATTAGCTGTTTTCTTTTACAAATTTTACTGCTGTAGCTCCTAAAATTGGAGTGAGAGCAATTCAGAACTGTAATACAATTATTTTCACTGAAACCGCCTGATTAGCACCACGGACAGCTCCACAAGTGCTGAAAATGTGTTTTGGTGTTTTCATGATAGTTTTCTTTTCCTGTTGCCTACTGTAGTATATTATTACTCACCTTTTTTCATTTGGAAATATATCATTTGTTGAATAAGTAGCTTTTTATTCACAGTAATGTATTAGTCTACTTACAATTCAATATAATACAATGCAATGAAATCAAGTATTGTATTTCGGGTTGCGCATTATAAAAATAGAACCTTGACCCTATTCCTGTGACAATATACCATTTTGGTCAAATCGCCATATTGTGAAACATTCATTTTCTCTTGAATGCAGCTCCATGCTCTTACCAAGACATGTTTTCCTGTCCACATGAGCGTTTGGTCCTTCTTAGCGATACTTGAATGACTGATGAGTGAATGACATGTAGATTTAACAAATCACAGTAAATGATAACTTTCTATCAGACTTTTGTTATCTCTTTGCTGACTTTATTACCTCTTAAAAAGGCAGCACAAAAGAGATTAAGTGTAAATGGATTGTAATATAATCAATCTGGCTCCAAGAAAATTGTAAGACACATGTTTTGACATATCACCCACCCTTCATTGTTTCTAATTAAATTACTGTTTCTTGCTTTTTTCCTTTTTTGTCCACCATCTGATGCATGGGAAACATCAAGCTCATGGGCATGGAAAATATAATAAAAAGAGCAAGAATCGACTTATTAGCAGTCAAATCAACCATTCTGGGAAGAGCCAGGATCCGTTTGTACTCTAAATCCACTTATTTTTATAGGCCTTTAATGCATTCTGCCTGGATTTTTTTTATACTTCATAATAAATCCCTTTTTTTAATTTTTTATTTTTTTGTGATACTGGCATTAACTTTTAATTGTAATTTGTCAAGACACAACATTATACTTAATGTACTGTCTGTGAGTCAAGTTTGTCTTTTATTTAACACAAAATTCTATGGTTTAGTTCTATCCTAGTTTAGACCTGATAGAGTTCAGTTTTAGACCTGATTCAGTTCTTGTGGGACTCAAAAACTAAATCTATTTTCTTTGATTGTCCCTGGACTAAAAACATGAGTTCGACACTACATTCTTGACTTAACACTGGTCCTAAGATTACAACATGCTTGGATTCTGTGATATCTTGTTACTCGCCCGCTCTTCTATAAATAACAGCGCTGTAGTAAGTCACGCACCACATCATAACCTCCTATTTTTTAATAAATATTTAATGTCTTTCATAGATGACGATATCCCTTTCTCTCCTCCGATGCAAATGCTGCACGTACACTGGTTATTACTGCCCCGCTCTCGTAAAAAAAAGGAGTGCAGAAAATAGTCTCCCGTTTACATAATTCAGCGGGCTACAGACGTACTACATTACTTAAACATTAGAGTCTTAACTTCCTCTTTTTTACTGCCAACTCTCCATTATTTAAGCGGACAAGTGCAGAGCCGAGCGAACCAAGGCCCACGCTAATGTTTTAAAGATTACAAAAAGGGCGGTCTTTTTATTAGCTGTAAATATTAATTTTCTATCCAGCGGCAAAAGGGCAGGCTTCTGATTATGGTTATATTTGGTTTGGAACACAGGCTAGTTTTGCTGTTTTGTGTACGTCGTTTTAAGTTGCAAGTTGGTTATCATCTGTATTGTTTTGTATTACCATATGAAAATAAACAAAAGCTTGGCCACTGTGGTTTTTGAAGATGTTGGTCGGTGTGTCAATCAGCAGAAGAAGACTCGTTGACGCTAGCTTCTGTATATTAAATGAAGTTTATTACAGAGAGCAGCATCACATACAGGCAGCCGGCGTTGCCTGGGAGTCCCACTGTGGACAAATCCAGGATCTCCCAGACTCTAGTGTTACATAGCTTTATATATGGTAGGACGAATGCTTCTTCAAAAGAGACAAACCCCCTTTTCAGATAAGGAAAAAACACTCCCGATTGTTTCTTGATCAACCCTCTCTTTGTTTGTGGTCACACGACCTAATCACTGTGATTATGATTAGCCCTTCTTCCTTTTGGCCCCACAGTCTAGAGGTGATTGAATCAACACATACTTCATACTTTACCACGACATGCTAATATTGGGATGCAGTTGTACTGAGCGTGATTGATTGCACATGTCTGGTGAGGTTTATGGACTCAAAAACAGCACAGGAGACTTCTGCTTTAGACATCACAAATCTGAGAAGTTCGAAAGTGATTGTTTTCTGAGGCTCAGAGAAGAAGCAGAGAAGACAACCTCGTAATCAGTGTAAATTAAACTACGTGAATGAAACTAAATACAACACGTGGGTTTTTGATGAAGGAAAAATGTTATAGCATGGAAGCTCAAATAAGTAAATGTTGTATATGTGTCTTTTAAGATTTTGAGAATTTAAGATAAAAAGTGCATTACTATATTGTAAACCCTGATGAAGACTTGTGGTGGTCGATACATATAACGCCATATAAATTAGGGCCTTTTATTAAACATCCTTTGTGCGGCTCATACTTATTCAGATATTTACGCACCCTTTACAAATAAATCGCTCAGAAATTTTCTGAAAAATCACAATTAGATATTTTTCCCAAACAATTCAGCGTTATTTAAAACTTCTGTCTGTCCTTTTGAGTCACTCATAGAAATAGCATGAATATAGATAGGGCTGCCATATTAAGGGACTCATTTAACATCACGAGAGATGAACAATAGGGCTACAGAGGTTTTCTACATATTTAACTAATCGACTCAAAAATACAAGTCTGGCCATTCAAAATGAATAATGCAAATGAAGTAAGAAGACCTGATGACCCAAACTGGACTGGATTAAAAACTGTCTGACGATTGTGACACATTTTTGCTAAAACTTTCCCTAAACCTTTCCCTCAAGACACTTTTGAAACCTTCACATTTATTCCCCATACGGTGCCCCGTCTCTGCAGATGTGAGCCGCGAGTCGGAGGAGGTGCTGATTTAAATTTCAGATCCTCTCCCCAGTGCCCGGCGTGTGATGTTATGAAGCGAAGTGCGCCGGGCTCCATCCGGCATCTGTTTGGGATTAGGCCAAAGGATTCTCCAAAGCAGCTGTGGCTCTCGGAGAATCATTCAGAACGCTAAGTGACGCCCCGTTTTGGAGATAACCCCGAGCTCCAGACATGACCTTCAAACTAGGCTGTAAAAAATGTTTAAAAAAAAACCATCAAAATCATACGTGGAGTTGTGTACGCTTGTTTCATCCATCAGGTTTATAAGAGCGTCTTCTCTGAGCCTCAGAAATCGCTCCTTTTGAATATTTTCCATGCATCACAAGTAAAATCCAGACTTCTACAGTCTTTAAGTCCAAAAAACATCACTGGATGCATTATGCTGTAAAATTGTGTTTGAAATAAATTCTTTGCTCCATTAGCATAGGATTCAGCTTTGCCTAATGGCTTTTTTTTATTTTTTATACCTGGTACTAATTGGAAACAAAGCTGTAGATTTGTAGACATTGTTAATTTACACAAGTAGAAATACTAATACCAAAAGCCAAATAAAAAGCATGTTTTATTGCCATTTAGTGCATAAAATGTCAACTTTGTGCTAAACCATTAGAGTCATAAAATTGCAAATGAATTACGAAAAACGTGTTTAGTCGTTCCTTGGTCCAATATTGAAACAAGTGAACTAATTTAGGCCCAACCACACTCAAAAGTTGACTCTATTAAAACATATAAATGTCACCTTTTTCCATTTTATGTTTGCTCATTTAACACAAGTATTTAAATGGAAAAAGTTGACAAAATAAATGGGTCAACATATCATTTTGTCATGGTTTTTGACTGAAATAAACAAAGTGAAACTACTCACTTGACTATTGTTGGAATGTTTACAGCGTAGAGTTGAGAAAGATGGATTTTTATGTATTTTATGTTTGTTTATTTAGAGCAAATGTCTAAGCAGTTGCTGACGATGCCTGTATCTTTAGCTGAGTCAGATTTTCCTGTTCCTTTAAGCCCCATATTGTTACAGTGCAGTAGATTTGTTCACATTTGCACTGCACTTGTTTTAAATAAAAGGCTGAGGGTGATACAGTGAGAAGCCGCTGTTGACTTGTGCTTTAGTTGGAGTGGAGAACGTGGAGCTGTTTAACTCATTGTCAACAGAACGGGGACTCTTAGGTGGAGTGGAAAAATCAAGAGTTTACAAGTGTATTTATTCGTTAAACCTTTTACCTCTAATTGTATGTCGTTGGAAATGTCTTTTTGTTTATATGGTGGGAGTATCTTGGTAAAGGACAGAATATCAGTGTGCACAGGTTTGACTGGGACTAGAACTGGCAACCATCGGGCCATATCCTCAAATGTACTTCACTGCCATTACTTAAGATTTATACAGAATTGGGATTGATTCTCAATTGAGAGAAGTAGCTATTTACTTTGAAGAACAGATTATGCATCTTCCCTTTGGCATCTCATGTTTAAGAACTTGAAATAATGTATGCATCGAAAAGCACATGTTATGCATCAGTCAGGCGTTCTCACATCAGGATTTGTTGTTAGTGTGCCGTCTACTGGCAGCAGAGGGAATCACCATGGGGAAAACAAAACTAGCTTGCCCCAACATGCTAATAAACAGGATTTAACATCAGCTAAGGACAAATCCGGCAATGATAAACAGACCTCTCCTACTTCACAAAGCTGGGAAATGTTTGAAAGTTTTTTATGAGGCTCGGAGAAGGAGCTTATAAACATGACCTTGTAAACATGATTACTGAAATGAATCGTACATCAACTCCAAGTATGTTTTTGATGAGGGAGCAATAATACGGTTTAAAACAAAACAAAAAAAAGGAAATATGCATGTGTCCTTTAAAGATGCACTATGCACATTTTCTGTCACAGGAAAATGGTACCTGGACAAGAAACAGCTAATTGAATATTATCAACATTTCAGGCAAAGTGTTTAAATAGTAAGTAATTCTGTTAAAATCTAATAGAATAAGAACTTTTTATTTTGCTATGGCCTCTATAGATAGGCATAAACATGATATATCCTTGGAGAAACACAGATGGCCCACTAGAAAATGTACAAGGTGCAACATGCAAGATCCAGTTCACTTTGAAACAATGGCTCATGCTTTTCCTAATTAATTCCAATGGGCTTTACTAGAGCATTATTTTGTCCTTTTGTCAGTTGGAAGTTGTTGTAAGGATTTTGTTCTGTTTTGTCAAAAAAGTAATTGAAATTGCACCTCAAATTGAACTGGAGTGACTTTCTTACTGTATGTGTCGTCCTGAAACTTTCCAATCTCCTACTAATTTGTATTTCATTATGATAAGGTTTGTATAGTTTGAGTTGGAAGTTCCAGAGATGTGTGCGATTTTCTTACCTGTGTCTCAAACTGTTCTTGATAAATTGCACCTTCCCCGTGCACAATCTGCTTGGCTTTGTGACGACGCCTCTCATTTGAAGCTGGGGGCTGGTTTTGGTTTTTAATTATGCGCCGCTGTGAAATTTGGCTCGAGCGCTGGTCCACTAGAGGCACGCTTTTTCTACCCCATCTGTTTCGGTCTCGGTTTATTGGAGAATGATCTGAAACGAGAACCATATGGACACAATGCCTCGGCTTTTCTGAATGCTTGGCGTCAACAACAACAGCAGCAGCTAGTCACGTCCAAACAATTGGGCTGAGAACAAAAGATGTCACGCGACACTCCACTCATCAAGCGAACACGGTCACCTGCACGATGAAAAACAGATGCAGCTTTTGAGGTTTTCTGGAAGTTAGATCCACACGAATAATCACGTTACATCACTGAAGCTTTGAGCCAATTACCGAGTTCAAAATGCACTGCAAAAAAACAAAACAGAGAATTATTCACTGATGTACCGACATTTATTGATATTAAGTGATTCAAATCAAAGAAGTCCAGACCAGGTAGATGTGAAAATAGTTTACTGGATCCAGTCACTTTGTCTGCGGATTTGCAGACGCCGCACAGAAGAGACCACCAGTTTATATGTCTGTGCAAAACAGAGTAAAAGTGGGCGTACATAATGAGTTCCAAGTGCAGAGCTTATGTTTCTACGAACACAAAGAAGTATGAACACATATTAATCAAAGAGGCCCTTGCATACCAAGACTGGATGTAAATGGGTGTAGAGGAACCTTAAAGTAACGAATGGGTTGTCGGGAGACCATATAAGGTCTTACGTGAACCAGATGTTGAACGACCTTTGACCTAGGAGAAGAGCATGTTCACAGAGATGAAAAAAAAACACACTTACATTTATTTAGCCAGCATTAATTATAACATTAGATTGTAAAATTAGAACATAAAGGATAAAGCTGTTTGGACAACTACAGGCAGAATGCACAAAGTGTCTTGTCCAACATCTTGGAAAGGATATTGCTGGGTCAAATACTACATTCAACCCTCTCCTCAGACAACATTATTGGTTTTAAATCAAAGCACAAGGTACAATGTGAATTGGTGTTCGTCCAGTGATCAATTAGAAAGCGTTTCAAAGGTTGTAATCTGGAAAACATTTTAAAATCGAGATGGTTTGACTTCCATCCAAGTTATTGTTATCTGTTTAGGATGGAAGTTGAAACGTCTTGGTTTAAAACATTGTCCAGATTATGACCTTTTTAACTCTTTCCACAGTGGTACATTATGACAAATCTATAGAAAAAGAGCGAGGCATACAATGACTGTTTAATTAAAAACACCAAGAAAGGAAAGTGCAAATCACCTGTGAGTTACTTCTCTGGCAGCCTTGTTGTGTTTGATGTACAGATTCATTTGTCACCTTAATGACTGTGAGTACATTATTATGATGAGCCTGACTCACACTGTGCAGCCCGAGCTGGTTTGATGAAAGTTGTGCTGCGTTGTGTTTGGACGAGTGTGTTGTTTTTAAAGCTGGATGCTGTAATAAAGCTTTTGAAGATGATGAATCATGATATGAGTTGTTCTGACCAGTGTGTTCAGTTACTAGACCCTACTCTTAAAAAAAAACTGTTTTCTAGTTTACTTGTTTACCAGTTTTGGGAGCAATTTTCTCTATATAATCTGGATAAACATGGACAACATGAACATGGACATGGTCAAAGCCAATATTGTCAACAAATGCTAATACTTGACTATAATGCTAATGAAAATCAAGATAAAAACGGTTAAAAAAGGTTGTCGGTGGTGCACTGGGTTTACGGTCTTTGAGGTTGTTGCTACTGTGGCGTTGTAGGTTTGCTTCCCGGCCTCGAGCAGCAAATGTCCCTTTCCCCTCTCTCCCCATTTCAGGCTGTAGTGTTTCAAATGACAACTGGTGCACTGCAAAAAAGGCCTATCAAAAAATAAGAAAAATAAACTCAAAATAAGACCTTTTTACCCTAATTTAAGTGAAATTATCTGCCAGTGGAATAAGATTATTTTACTTATCAAGTTTACTTTAAACAAGTCAAATAATGTCAATTTGAAGTAGTCCTGTCAAGTGAAAAAATCTTAAAATTGGACTTTTAAGATTAATTTGCTTAATTCAAGTAAATTTAACTAAATTAGATAATCCCTTTTTGCAGTGTGTTTTTGCTTGTACTTTAATTCACCTGTTGTTCGTTTATTTGCAGACTCTGAGGTTATCTACAGAAACAGTGATGGACACGTCATCAAGTTCAACATCTTCACCAACGAAACGGACGTCCTCCTGACCAACACCACGTTTGTAAGTTCACAGCCGCAGCTTCACCACAGCAGTAAAGTGTCCAGCCCTCGTCTGTGGGTGCACTGCTCTTACACGGTACAGATGTGGCTTTCAGACCTATTTTTGTTTCCATTTTGGTTCCTGCTGAATTGGCCTAAATTACCAACAGTAGTTCTTTTTTACTACAGAATTTGAGAAATCCTTCTATGATAACCTAAATAAATCCCTTGTGATATTCTCATAGTTTGTACAAAAGTAAACCACTCAAGTTAAACAGATTTTTAAGACTTCAAGACACATTTCGATGTGTCTTGAAGTCTTGAATTTCACCCTTTTAGGTCACAATTTACAAAGAGAAACTCAACTTTAAAAAGTAACTATTTACATGGCATTTTACATTTAAACTATGTGTGGATATAATTGTAATTGACAATTGTAGAAAGGGTTTCAGGGGTTGTCATCCGGACGCTGTTTGAAGATCGAGACGTTTCGACTTTTATCCAAAAGTCATTGTCAATCAGAGAGCTGGTCTGGGAACTTGGGCTTATATGCTACTCTAAGTAGTGAGAGTCCTGCCCCCAGGGAGGAGTCACTGAACGCCTGTCTTTGTTTGGAAAATTGTTTGTTTGTCACCTGAAACTCGATAATTGGTCTGCCTTCGTTAGTTTAATAGTTGGCCCTGCCAGTTTCACCTGTGGCTAAGGTCTATTATTGACCAATAATCTTCAAACAGCGTCCGGATGACTACCCCTGAAACCCTCTCCACGATGAATCACACCTGGATGAATGAGGGATTACATCGACGAATTCTGGAGAATTTTGTGTAATTGACAATGTTGTATAAGGGACTGTAATTAAAGTCAGTTAGACCAAGTTGAATTTAGCTTGATTTATGTCAGTGGAGTTCATTTGTATCTGTTTTCTCCAGTGCTTTTACATCACAGCCTGTTATTCTAAGATACAAATATGGACGATTTTGTGCTAACATACTTCTTCATGCATACGTTAATGGTAATGTAGCTAAATTACACTTCAACACATTGAGTTAACATGGGGAATTGAACACACAGCCTTCACAGCGAGGCAGATATACTAAATACCCTGCCATTTTTCTTCTGCGTTGTTTTTCTCACCCTGTTATAACACCGTGATAAGCTGGAGGTTAGTCATTGTTGGATGATTCATCTATTAGTCACGGCAGTATCATCCTCGTATTATCAAAGAAACAATTAGCAGGACGTTGTTTTCAAATGAATGTTTTTCCTCATCCATTTCTATATTTCTCTCCATCAGATCAATTTCAACGTGGCCAAGTACTCGCTCTCTCCTGACCTGAAGTACGTGCTGTTCGCATACGACGTCAAGCAAGTAAGAGACACATGCATGAACACTGTAGATCAACAGACACCTAACAGTCCAATCAAACAAGCTGATGTTTTAGGCCAGTTTGATGGCTGCTCCATACGGTTGTCCGCTTGTCTTTTTGCTTTTTGTCTTTTTACCCGCTTGCGAGGTAAAATGTTCCAATAGCATGCAATTGTACCTTTTCTGGTGCGGTGTCAGCCAAATGCATCAATTTGATTTATTTTTGTCAAGGTCAAAATCACAACAGCAGTCGCCTCGCAGGGATTCACGAATAAATTGATTTTACCAACAGAAACACGAGGAAAAACAATCAACAAACCAATGAGAC